>CAUYLG010021643.1:0-81891 GCA_963573385.1 Cacajao melanocephalus | reverse complement strand
GGTTCTTAGTTTCTTTGCATTGGGTTAGTACATGTTCTTTTAGCTCACAGAAGTTTCTTATTATCCACCTTCTGAAGCCTGATTCTGTCAGTTCGTCACACTCATTCTCCGTCATGCCTTGTTCTCTTGCTGATGAGGAGCCGGACGTTCGGCTTGTTGGTGATGAAGTTTTTTCTGTTTCTTAGTTTTCCTTCGGCAGACGCCCTTTCCCCGCAAAGCTAGGCTTTCCCGGGTTCAGCTGTGCTTACTGTGAAACTCTCAGTCCTCAGTGCTTCCAATTGCTGTTCTCCTTGTGAGGATGAGACCAGCTGAGCCCGACTCAGAGGGCACCCAGTCGCTTATACTCTGCACTGAGAAGCGCCGCACCGCGCCGGCCAAAAGAGTCGCGCTGGCTCCTCCGCTGCGTATCTCCCAGTTTGTGGGCAACAGAAATTCATCTGAAATTGTGGTGTCCACTCGCTCTCTGTGCTTTCACTGGGAGCTACAATCCTAAGCTGTTGTTAATCGGCCATCTTGGATCTCTCTCCCATCCCTCCCAAAATTCTTAAGCAGCATACTTGATGATACCTTCTGTTCCCAGAGCCCCTTCTCACAGAGTATAATTCCCAACATGCTCACAATCCTCGTGCCTTTACTCACCAACTTTCAGCTCTCCGCCTGCAATGACCATGCATGCCACACTCAGAACATTGCTTCTGTCCACAGGGAAGTCTAAGGTCCCCATCACATACAGCCCTTTGAAGAATGGAAGATCTGTGTCCACAAGGACAGTTCTGTCTGTGAAAGAAAAAGAAATTGCTCAGATATGTCACAATACGTGTTTTATTCTGGGGTTCTCCCAACAGTTTGGGAGCTGTATACAGTGTTATCTAAACCAGGACAGGTATAGCAACTGGAAGAGCAAATAGTCTGCCAAAGGCTAGGCCTTACTGAACGGGAAAATAAGTTCCGATTAACAAATGCTGCCATTGCTTAACACGCCACACTCATGGACAAAATGCACTGCTTGTGTACCACACCACTGCCCCAAGTCTACTGCAGTGGAAACACACAGATCGAGTGAGCTTCCTACCCTTTGTTCCTGTCTCTTCAATTTTGGCTCTAGTTTCAGGGATGTACACAATAGCAGATACAACACTGGCCTCTGAAGGCAGACTATTTGGATGTAAATACCAATTCTGCTACTTACTAGCTATCTAGGCAAATAACTTTATCTCTCTGTGCCTCAGTTATCTGTGGAATGGGGATAATACTAAAAATACCTGTTTTGTTCATAGGATTTTTTTGTGAGGGTTAAATGTGTTAATAGATTGAAAATGCTTATACAATACTGGTAAGCTATCTTTAATCCCCTAAGTCCCATTTTGTAAGACAAAGTACACGGTGCATGCTTAATAAATGCTGGATATTATCATTATTTTTACTATTGTCCATTAGTTTGCCATGCTTATAGAGCTTACTGCACAATTCAAAATCATCATGTTTTATTTCCTCTTCCATAAAAGCAGTCTTCATATAACTTCAGAATAAATAATCATAGATTTTACCTGAAATTTACTTCAGAGTAACATATAAATACAACATTCTTATTTAAAACAGTAAGTATTTCATGTATGCCAAAGCATTAAGTGTTACTTTCTGAAATTTAGCAGTCATTCAACACTAATTAATGATATCAAATAAAGATTTCTGCTTAACTTTCTAGTACCATAGTCACCAACACACATAAAGATTTATAAGGAACTCTTTTGTTAATATAATCTCATTTCTCATTCTAGGAAACAATGCACGCTGCTCTTCTTAAGGACATGCCCAAACAAATTAACCTGAATGAGTTGTCTTTCCTAGCCCTTCCCTGCTTCCTTCATTATGCGAATGGCCATGCCCCCCTGTAGCAGAGACTATAGGGTTGTAAACCAACAATTTCTCTTGTTTTCCCAAGTTCACCATTAGACTACAGTTTCCACCTCCTTTGCAGGTAGATGAAGCCATGAGACTTGAGTTGTAGCCAATAAAATGTGGGAAAATTTAAAGTATGACATTTCTAGGCCTGGTCCATAAATTCTGTATGCCTTTTCCTTCCCCTTTTCCCTCAGTTACATGTAGAGCAGTGGTTCTGAAAGTATGGTCCTATCCCACCAGGATGCAAAGCAAGCATTAGTTCTGCTAGGGAGCTATTCTCTCCTCACTGGCTCTACCACCTCCCCTAAGGAAACAACCTCTCTTTCATACTCCAGTGACACCCTGTACATACATCTATCAGAGTAATGAGACACATTATTTAAATATATATATATATACACATATATATATATACACATATATATATACACATATATATATATACACACATATATATATATACACATTATTGTAAGTGAGGGAGTAACTATCACTGGGCTGGTCCTCAATGTGATTATGACTTCCTCTCCCACTCTTCCTTAAGTGAAGAGACCATTCTTTTTCTTTTTAAGTCCCTGGTGCTTTTGCAATATTGAAGATAAAGACATTAAATAAATGCTGCCCAGATTTGTTGAGTTTAATGCCCTACATAACTTAAATTCAAAAGCTCATTGGTGACTGGTACAAAATGAATGATCAGGATAAACAGACAAAAATAAATATATATCTTAATCTCATCTCTGGCACTTTTCAAAATATTCAAATAAAAGAGTAAAGTACCTACGGAATGTTCTAGGTTTCACATACATTTTATGAGTTTATGATTTTAAGAATTATTTGAAGCAAACATCTTTAAAAACAAGAGGTTTTTGCCTCTAATTTATTTACTTATTTTATTTTCATCTTTTATTTTAAATTCAGGGATGCATGACAGGATGTGCAGGTTTGTTATCACAGTTAAACTTGTGCCAGGGTGGCCTGCTGCACAGATCATCCCGTTGTTCAGGTATTACGCCCAGCATCGATTAGCTATTCTTCCTGATCCTCTTCCTCCTCCCAGCCCCTGGCCTCCAACAGGCCCCAGGGTGTGTTTTTCCCTGCCTTGTATCCATGTGTTCTCATTGTTTAGCTCCAACTTACAAGTAAGAACATGCGGCACTTGGTCTTGTGTTCCTGTGTCAGGTTGCTAAAGATAATGGCCTCCAGCTCCATCCATGTCCCTGCAAAGGACATGATCTCATTCCTTTTTATGGCTGCGTAGATTCCATTATATCATATACCATATTTTCTTTATCCAGTCTATCATTGGTGAGCATTTAGATTGATTCTTTGTCTTTGCTACTGTGAATAGTGGTCCAATGAACATATGTGTGCATGTGTCTCTACAATGGAATGATTTCTATTGCTTTGGGTATATACCCAGTAATGGGATTGATGGGTCAAATGGTATTTCTGCCTCTAGGTCTTTGAGGAACTACCACACTGTCTTCTACAATGGTTGAACTAATTTACTCCCACCAACAGTGTAAAAATGTTCCTTTTTCTCCACAACTTTACCAGCATCTGTTGTTTGACTTTTTAATCATAGCCATTCTGACTGGTATGGGATAATATCTCATTATGTTTTTGCATTTCTCTAATAATTATTGATATTAAGCTTTTTTTCATATGTCTGTTGGCTGCATGTGTGTCTTCTTTTGAGAGATATCTGTTCATGTCCTTTGCCCACTTTTTAAAGGGGTTTTTCCTTGTAAATTTAAGTTCCTTGCAGACGCTGGATATTAGACCTTCGTCAGATGCATAAATTGCAAAAATTTTCTCTCATTCTGTAGGTTGTCTGATTACCCTGCTGATAGTTTCTTTCACTGTGCAGAAGCTCGTTAGTTTAATTATATCCCAGTTGTCAATTTTTTGTTTTTGTTGCAATTGCTTTTGGCATCCTTGTCATGGAAATCTTTGCCTGTGCCTATGTCCTAAATGGTATTGCCAAGGTTTTCTTCCACGGTATTTATAGTTGTGGGCTTTACATTTAAGTCTTTATTCCATCTTGAGTTGATTTCTGTGTATGGTTTAAGGAAGAGGCCTAGTTTCAATTTTCTGAATATGACTAAGCTCTCCCAGCATCATTTATTAAAGAGGAAATTCTTTCCTCACTGCTTGTTTTGTGAGGTTTGTCAAAGATCAGATGATTGTAGGTGTATGGGTGCATTTCTGTGTTCTCTTTCTGTTCCGTTGGTCTATGTGTCTGTTATTGTACCAGTACCATGCTTTTTTGGTTATACTGTTTGGCTACTATAGCCCTGCAGTATAAAGTTTGGTCATGTGATCCCTCCAGTTTTTCTGTTTTTGCTTAGGATTGCCTTGGCTATTTGGGATTTTTTTGGTTTATAGGAATCTTAAAATAGTTTTTACGAATTCTGTGAAGAATCTTAATGGTAGTTTAAGAGGAATAGCAATGAATCTATAAATTGCTTTAGATAATATGACTATTTTTATGATATTGATTCTTCCTATCCATTAGCATGGAATATTTTTCCATTTACTTGTGTCATCTCTGATTCCTTTGAGCAGTGGTTTGTAGTTCTCCTTGAAGAGGTCCTTCACTTCCCTTGTTAGCTGTATTCATAGGAATTTTATTCTTCTTGTGGCAATTGTAAATGGGAGTTCATTTGTGATTTGGGTCTTGGCTTGTCTATTGTTAGTGTATAGAAATGCTAGTGACTTTTGCACATTGATTTTGTATCCTGAGACTCTGCTGAAGTTGCTTATCAGCTTAAGAAGCTTTCGTGCAGAGGCAATAGGGTTTTCAATCTATAAGATCACGTCATCTGCAAACAAAGATAGTTAGACTTCCTCTCCTCCTATTTAAATATGCTCTATTTCCATCTCTTGCCTAATTGCCCTGGCCAGAACTTCCAATACTATGTTGAATATGAGTGGTGAGAGAGGGCATCCTTGTCTTGTGACAGTTTTCAAGGGGAGTGCTTCTGGCTTTTGCCATTCAGTAGGATATTGCCCATGAGTTTGTCATATGCAGCTTTTATTATTTTGAGGTATATTCCTTCAACACATAGTTTTTGAGAGTTTTTAATTTGAATGTATGTTGAATTTATCAAAGACATTTTCTGTATCTATTGAGATAATCATTTGATTTTTGTCTTTAGCTCTGTTTATGTGATGAATCGTATTTACTGATTTGCATATATTGAACCAATCTTGCTTGATCATGCTGGATAAACTTTTGGATGTGCTGCTGGATTCAGCTTAACAGTATTTTGTTAAGGATTTTTGCATCGGTGTTCATCAAGAATATTGGCCCGAATTTTACTGTTTGTAATCTCTGCCAGGTTTTGGTACAAGGATGATGCTGACTTCATAAAGTAAGATAGGGAGGAGTCTTTCCCTTTTAATTCCTTGGAATAGTTTCAGTAGGAATAGTACCAGCTCTTCCTTGTAACTCTGGTAGAATTCAGCTGTGAATCCATCTGGTCCTAGGCTTTCTTTGGTTGGTAGGCTATTCATTACTGCCTCATTTTTAGTACTCATTATTGGTCTCTTTAGGGATTCAATTTCCTCCTGGTTCAGTCTTGGGAGGGTGTATGTGTCCAGGTATTTATCCATTTCTTCTAAATTTTCTACTTTATATGCAGGAGGTGTTTATAATATTCCCTGATGGTTTGTGTTTCTCTGGGGTCCGTGGTGATATCCCCCTTGTTATTTCTGATTGTATTTACTTAAATCTTCTCTCTTTTCTACTTTATTAATCTAGCTAGCAGTCTATTTAATTCATTTTTTTAAAAAACCTAGCTTCTAGATTTGATTTTTTGAAGGCTTTTCTTGCCTCTTTGTCTTTTGTCTTTTGCTAGCTTTGAGGTTTGTTTGCTCTATGTTCTCTAGTTCTTTTAGTTGTAATGTTAGGTTGTTAATTTGAGATCTTCCCAGCTTTTAGACGTGGGCATTTAGTGCAATAAATTTCCTTCTTAATGCTGCATTAGTTGTGTCCCAGATATTTTGGTACACTGTATCTTTGTTCTCATTAGTTTCAATTTGATTTCAGTTTCATTTCTGTCTTAATTTCATTATTTACCCAAGAGTCATTCAGGAGAAGATCATTCATTTCCATATTGTTGTGTGGTTTTGAATTTTTTTTTTTTTTTGACAGAGTCTCACTCTGTTGCCCAGGCTAGAGTGCAGTGACACAATATTAGCTCACTGAAACTTCCACCTCCTGGGTTCAAGTGATTCCCCTGCCTCAGCCTCCCAAGTAGCTGGGATTACAGGTGTCCTCTACCACACCTTGCTAATTTTTGCATTTTTAGTAGACATGAGGTTTCACCATGTTGGCCAGGCTGGTCTTGAACTCCTGACCTCAGGTGATGCACCCACCTTGGCCTCCCAAAGTGCTGGGATTACAGGTGTGAGCCACTGTACCTGGCCTTGAGTAGATTTCTTAATCTTGAGTTCTAATTTGATTATGCTGTGGTCTGAGAGACTGTTATAATTTCAGTTTTTTGCATTTGCTGGGAGTGCTTTACTTCCAATTACATGACCAATTTTAAAGTAAGTGCTATGTGGTGATGTGAAGAATGTATATTCCTTTGTTTTGTGGTGGAGAGTTCTGTAGATATCTATCAGCCCCATTTATCCAGAGCTGAGTTCTAGTCCTGAATATCTTTGTTAATTTTCTGACTCAATTATCTGTCTAATATTGTCAGTTAGGCGTTAAAGTCTCACACTACTATTGTGTGGGTGTCCAAGTCTCTTTGAAAGTCTCTAAGAACTTGCTTTATGAATATGGGTGCTACAGTATTCGGTGTATATATTTAGGATAGTTAGCTCTTCTTGTTGAATTGAACCCTTTACCATAATGTAATGCCTTTCTTTGTCATTTTTTTATTGTTGTTGGTTTGAAGTCCATTTGTCAGAAACTAGGATTGCAACTTCTCCTTTCTTTCTGTTTTGCTTGGTAAATTTTTTTCTTTACTCCTTTATTTTGAATCTATGTGTATCTTTGCATGTGAGTTAGGTCTCTTGAAGACAGCATACTGATGGGTCTTAGTTCTTTATCCAGCTTTAAAAGACTCTGTGTCTTTTAATTGGGGCATTTAGCCTATTTATATTTAATGCTAGTATTGATATTACATGTATTTGATCCTGTCATCATGATGCTAGCTAGTTATTTTGCAGACTTGTTTATGTGGTTGCTCCATAGTGTCACTGGTCTGTGTATTTCAGTGTTTTGTAGTGACTGGTAACAGTTTTTCTTTTTTATAGTTAGTACATCCTTCAGATCTTGTAAGGCAGATCTGGTGGTACCAAATTCCCTCAGCATTTGTCTATCTGGAAAGGATCTTATTTCTCTTTCACTAATGAAGCTTAGCTTGGCCAGATATGAAATTCTAGGTTGGGGGCCAGGTGCAGTGACCCATGCCTATAATCCCAGCACTTTGGAAGGCCACGGCAGGTGGATCATTTGAGGTTAGGAGTTCAAGACAAGCCATGGCAAAACCCTATCTCTGCTAAAAATACAAAAAGTAGCCAGGCATGGTGATGCATACCTGTAATCCCAGCTACTTGGGAGACTGAGGCACAAGAGTTGCTTGAACCCAAGAGGCAGAGGTTGTAGTGAACCAAGATCACACCACTGCACTCCAGCCCGGGTGACAGAGCAAGAATTCATCTCAAAACATATAAATAAATAAATAAATAAATAAATAAATAAATAAATAAATAATAAGAAAGAAAGAAAGAGACCTTCTGGGTTGGAATTTCTTTTCTTTAAGAATGTTGAATATTTGCCCCCAGTCTCTTCTGGCTTATGCTATTTCCATTGAGAGGTCTGCTGTTTGTCTGATGGGCTTCCCTTTGTATGTCACCTAGCCTTTCTCTCTGGCTTCCTTTAACATTTTTTCTTTCATTTTGCCCTTGGAGGATTTCATTATTATGTGCCTAGGGGATGATCTTCTCATGGAGTATCTTACTGGGATTCTCTTCATTTCCTGAATTTGAATGTTAGCATGTCTACCTGGGTTGAGGAAGTTTTCCTGGATGATATCATAAAATATGTTTTCCAAATTGGTTTCATTCTCCTTGTCTCCAAACAAGAGTTTTATACAAATTGGTTTTTATCTGTTCCAACCTATAGCTCACTCAACCAATTTTCAGCTATTAAACCTGATTGTACAAAACAATAAAATTGGAGAAAGCATAAAAATGCTTTCTCTCATCCACAGAGTACTCACACATACACATAAAAGTATGATAGTAGGTGCTTTTAAATGTATTTCCCAGCTAACATATGACAAGTACATAAAGTTTAAATTATACCCCTTTTAAAAGAAATGTCTCCTTTTAATTGCCCTACCAACCCCAAATGTACCAACAAATTTCCCATGAATTGCAGACAGACTATTATAACCACTTGAGAACAGGAACATAGCTGCCATTCTCACTTTTATTTTCTCAAGACCTAGAAGAATAATATTTAGCCATAATACATGATCAACACCACACACACACACAAACACACACACATGTAAGCACACGTGTGCATACACATAAATTCCAATAGCTATCAGAGAAAAAGTATAGGATGAATAAAAGGATAGAAACATTAGTCTTATTTCTTTTGGTGCCACACTTTTCAGTTTCAAATTTCCTAGATTCATCTCTCCACTTTTTCTTTTTTCTTCCTTTCCTTTCCCATAATGTGACAAATCTTGATGGGTGATAAGAATTCAAAGGTAACTGAGTTATGTTTCCCACCATCAGATGATGACAGGTATACATACAAATAAGTGATGTGATATACTTGAAATGATGACATACTTTTTAATTATATGGAAGTCAACCCTGTTTTTATTCCCAGCTGCTTCAAACTGGAGTCTTTCAATGTGTCTATTATAATAAAATTCTGCTTAAATGAAATAAGTACCTGCCATATAGAGATTTTTATAAAGGAATTCTCCTTGTATCACAATAATAAAGATTTCAGCTGCTTACATGAGCAAAAGAATTCACTCTAATATAGCCTCCAGAGCAGATCAGCTGCAGGTCTAAATTGACGAATCCTCAGCTACAATGACACTTGAAGAGGATTCCTCTTTTTTCCAGGAGTGGAAAGCTGGCATCTATGTGCCACATTCTCTATAAGTAACATCATTCCCATAAAATGACTCAAAACATTTCAGAGCAATAACTCAGAAATATTTATACAACTCACTTAATAATATAAGTAATGGACCAGCTCTAATTTAAGTACAGTCCAGTGCTTTCCACTTTGTCCTGCCTTGGCCACAGATATTCCACCCTATTCTGCCAGTGACCAATCTATCCTACTTGAGAGAATGAGCACTGGCATATGGAGGGAACCATCTGGAATTTCTGTTTCTCAATGGGTGGCTGATGGGGGAGCTGATCTGGAAAGAGGCTCCAAAAAGAATTAATGAGTTCCAGATGTAATTAAAGACTGCTTTTCCCCCCAAAGGGGCTCAGGACTAGCCATGGGGTGGTGCCTCTTGGTTCCGAATTACACCCTCTAACCACTTGTTCATTGATCAAGCACTAAACACCACCATCTTTACCCTAGTCTGTTTTGCCAAGCAGTGTTTTAGGTTTTTGGTCCTTTTTTCCCCCTGAAAGTGGTCTATTTTTACAATTAGTACACTAAGTCTTTTAAAATAATATCTGGAAAGTTAACAATAAGGAGAAATTTGGTGAATTTTTTCATGCACCAAATGCAACAACAAAAAAGACTCAGTGTTTTATTAGAAATAAATTAACTAGTGTCAAGACCAGAAAACCTGAGCCAGACTAAAAGACAGATGTCTCTGAAAGAGGGCTGGGGCTTCTTTTGTATCAAGAGCAATTTGACTACTATAGTTACAAAGAATTCCATATAAGTTCAACACTAGGTTTAAACTCACTCTTTTTCCCAGCAAAGTTAGGGAATCAAGGTCACTATTGTGTAGCATTCCAAGGGTCTGACACTTGTCTAAATCCTGTAGAAATGAGATCAAGGGCAAAGGGCACAGATCCTGGGAATAATGATGGGGTCACATGAACAGGCATAATTTAGGGCAGGCAGACCCACTGCTTGTATGGTATTCACTGTATCAGGCCCCATAACTTAGGTGGTGAAGACAGTTTCCACTACAACCCTGCTATTGTCAGAAAAGCAGCCTATATTGACTTTGGACACAGCTCAGACTTCTGAGGGAGAGCAATGGCATGGCAGGCAAAACATGACATACAAGGACTATTTGTAGGCTTGTTATTTTCTTGTATCTTCCTTAATTAATGAGTTTTTTTTCTACATTCAGCCTTGGCCTCAATATTTTCTATTAAATATGTGAACCAAAGGGAAAGTAAATTTTAAAGCCATTTGAATCACTATTTAATGATCTAATATTCCGTTTTAAAAAGAGACTATTTTTAGCTCCAAAGTGACTACTTTAAATATACATTTTACACAATGATTGGTGATATTTTCTTTCTTTGGTGGTATTGTTTAACTCTGGGGCATCTAACGATTTATGTAAACAGTCTATCATAATTTATAAAGATGAATGATAGATCCAAGAAAAGGATCCCTAAAATAGAAGGAACACTCTTATACATAAATGGTTCACAGGGATATAAGATTAACATGATTGAAAACTAGTGTCAAGTAGACTAATTTACTGAGATGATGGTATTCAGTTCTCTAGAGTTTATTCTCTTGTAGAAAAAGCCAAACAAAGATGCGCTAGAAGATAAGGATGCAGTCTTTCTATAACTAAACTCTTTTCAAAGAGTTGCTAGCCTTATAGTCTGCCTTTTTCATCAAATCCACACAGGTGGTTTCTTTATTCTACTCTGCGTAACATATTTTTTTCAAACTGGTCTTAAAAATAGGCAGAACAGGCAGTTTCGAAGTGCCAGAGGCACATGATTCAAGACTAAAAGCCTGTTTCCTAACACCTTGAAGAAAAACCATCTGCTGGCCTGATTTTGTGTGTGTGTGTGTGTGTGTGTGTGTGTGTGTGTGTGTCAGAGAGAGAGAGAGAGAGAAACAGAGAAAAAGAACAGAGAAAGGAGAAAGAGAGAAAAGGGGACGAGACAGGAGGAGAGGAGAATAGCTCTTCTCACTCTCACCTCATAAGAAGAGTCCCATTTTAACTTTGGACAATAAATCCCCATCCCACTCCCAACAAACATTCTGTGTCTTTTTCAATCACATACAGACATGCATAATTCCCACAGTAGAATAAACATCTTAAATTATGATATTTTAATTGATCAATAAAATGTTTAACATACAATGTTTATTTCTTCCTCTAGTCTATACCATCTGTTCTTCAAAATTATTTTGAATCTATTTAATAGGAAGGTTTTTAAGTAAAATTACCAACTGTATCAGATCAGTCCTCTGCATCCCAAATTCTGAAAGGAAAATACCAGAAGGTGCTGCTGTTTTCATAAAAATAGAAAAGAATCTGTGCCTTCTCTCATCTCAGGCTTTATTATTATTGTTTTAAACCTAGAGATGGTGCTATGCTGCTGTTCTCTTCATTAGACTTCAAAGAAATCAAAGTGGTTGACATGGCATTGCTATTTAAACCAAGGTCCATAGTGGTCACCTTGCTCAGATGGCTCAAGTCAAAAACAACAACAATGAAAATCAAACAAACAAACAAACAACCTAGACCTTGCAATCCCCAGAAGACCTAAAAAGGAAGAATATGTATTTTGATAAACTTTAGGTCCAATGTTATGCTACAGTTTAGCTTTATCCACATAATTCTATTACCTCTATACATTGTTGACGAACTCCAACATGAGGTTTGGGGACAAAATCTTTCTCCAATCCTGTAGTGAATAATGCTTAATATGTGAAAAGGCATAAACTGGCAACTCTCAGGTGATCCAATTATTAAATTTTTACATGCTGCAGTTGGTGTTAAAGCCAAACTAAGCACCAAACTTATTTTCCTATGTGGGTTTTTGTTCTGATTTGTTTCCTTAAAAAGAATAATGAGATCAACTATTAGTAAATAAATATATTTTATACTTTTACCCTGAATAGAAAAATAAGAGTATCTATGAAATAAGTGATTCACTCTTAAATGGTGCTGTTTGGCAAAGGTCTAGCTATCAAACACTGTATCCAATAAGCTTATTTCTCCCCATCAGATCTTTTGTGAAAATAAATCTTCTCTTTTCCTCTCTGCCTGACACCAGACAGGGCAATGTGTTCAAAAAACTATGAGATTATTTGATTTTCCTCAGTGTTATTGACTTATTTTTCTTAAGTTCTCAATTGTTTCTTCTGCAGGAAAAAAATACCAAAAGATTATTAAAATCTTAAAAATAATATGCTTGTATCCTACTTGTTTTTAAATACAAATATATATATGGTTTCATAAATGCATAGTTGATGTTTAAGAGAGACTTTAAAATATAGTGCCTGACTAATATTTAGTAAATAATCTCTACTTTATATATTAATATGTTGTACCAAAATTTATATTTTCTGAGCAAATCAATCTATATTTTGTACTCCTTATATTTTATAAAGTACAAAATAACTTCTGTGGAAGTTTTCATTGTTCCTAATTTTTTTTATATTTTCCATATTTTTTGGAAAGTCCGAAAAAATTAAGTCCCTAAGTCTTCTTGAAATTCCAGAAAATAACATATATTCAAAGCAAAGAGTTCTTGCTTAGGGTTTTAAAAATATGTCATGTTCCACTTGAATTCAAATACTGTCCCAGAGATCATGAAGGTTCCTAGAATGTTTATTCACAATTCTAAGTATTCCAACAATAATATCTGGATTCTACAGCCTCTGTCAAAAGTACCAAATAGTCTAAAATATCTTTACATGGTAAGCATACTGAAATCTTTGCCCTTAGAATTAATTCCTCTTTTTAATCCAAGGTGACTAGAAGTCCCCAGGAGAAAAATGATGTATAAAGAAAAGGTATTATCACTGACCAATAAATTTGTTCATTCATTCATTCATTCGCTTAGGAAATACTATCAAGTGCTTTTTCAGACACTAATATATACCAAACAAACAAACATAAATAAAACAAGTTTCCCACTCTACATAGAGAAGTAATTTTTTTTTTAATGATATAGAGTTTTGCTCTTCTCATCCAGGCTGGAGTGCAATGGTGCAATCTCGGCTCACTGCAATCTCTGCCTCCCAGGTTCAAGAGATTCTCCTGCCTCAGCTTTCAGAATAGCTGGGATTACAGGTGTGTGCCACCATGACTGGCTAATTTTTTGTATTATTAGTAGAGATGAGGTTTCACCATGTTGGCCAGGCTAGTCTCAAACTCCTGACCTCAGGTAATTCACCCACCTCGGCCTCCCAAAGTGCTGGGATTTCAGGCATGAGCCACTGTGCTTGTCCAAGAAGTAAATTTTTTAATAAAATTGGTGGAATGCGTTTTAGAAGAAGAAAGTAGATCTGAAGTCCTTTTAGAATTTGCTTCTGATACCTACGAAAATGATCATGGCAAAGCCCAGGCAACATTCCAAAATAAAGAAGACTATGTCTGTTTCTTCTTTCTAGAAAGTGCCCATCTATCTCTGAGAAACTACTGACCTCATTTGCTCATAACTACCAAATGAACAGAATCCCACTGATGCCCACCCTCCAACAGTCCACACATATGAAGGGTCTAAGTAGTTCTACAGTTCCAGTAATTTCTCAGCTGTGTCTCAAGTCCCTCCAGGCTCTGCTCACTTGTACATGACTAAGTAGAGAAATAATACTTTATGGGGTTAATAGGAGAGATTAAGTGAAACGCCACATATAAAAGTATTACAGTGCCTGGCACATAAAAGGCATTCAATTATCAGCTATTGCCTTCATATGCCCAATAAGTAGCTTGGAGTACTTGCTCTATACCTGTCACTTCACTCTTGTGTGGAGCAAAGAAACACAGTTCCTGGCCTCATGAAGTCTAAAATTCTGTGGAGGAAACAAAACATTAATACACAATTGCAAAAATTACTGCATAGGCACAAACTCTGCAAATTGGTAAGAAGGAAAACACATAATGCTATGAGAGTAATAGCAAAAGATCAAGGATGAAACAGCTGAGACCTAAAGAGCAAGTAGCAGTTATCCAGGTGTAGAGTTGCTCCAGAGAAAGAAGGCAGGAGAGATGAAAAGTCAGAAGCGAGAAAGAGCTCCATACATCCAAAAGACTGAAAGACGAGAAATGCAAATCAAAATCACAATGATATGCCATCTCACACCAGTCAGAATAGGTACTATTAAAAAGTCAAAAAATAATAGATGCTGGTGAGACTGCAAAGAGAAGGGAATGCTTATACACTGTTGGTGGGAATGCAAATTAGTTCAGCCACTATAGAAAAAAGTTTGATGATTTCTCAAAGAACTAGAAACAGAACTACCATTAAAACCAGCAATCATATTACTGGGTATATATCCAAAGGAAAAGAAAGCATTCTACCAAAAAGACACATGCACTTGTAGGTTTATCACAGCATTGTTCTCAATAGCAAAGACATGGAATCAACCTACCTGCCCATCAATGGTAGATTGAATAAAGAAATTGTGGTACATGTACACCATGGAACACTATGCAGTCATAAAAAAGAACGAAATCATGTTCTTTGCAGCAACATGGGTGCTGCTGGAGGCCATTATTCTAAACAAATTAACACGGGAACAGAAAACCAAATACGACATGTTCTCACAGATAAGTGGGAGCTAAGCATTGAGTACACGTGGACAATGAAAACAACAGACACTGGAGGCTACTAGAGAGAGGAAGAAGGGATGAAGGCAAGGACTGAAAAACTACCTATTGGGTGCTATGCTCATTACCTGAGTGAAGAGATTCATTCATATCCCAAACCTCAGCATCATATAATATTTCCATGTAACAAACCTGCACAGGTACCGTCTGAATCTAAATGAAAGGCTGAAATTATATTTTTAAAAAAGACTGAAAAGCAGCAGGAATGCCCACACCACTCAATCTGAAGGAGAGAAGTAAGAGGTGGGTGGAAAGGTAGGCAAGAAAGCAGATCAGGAAGGACTTTGGAGGCTATGTAGAAACCATGAGATTTTCATCTTCAGAATGAAAGTAAGCCACTAAAGGGAAATTACACAGCCGACTCATATTTTTAAGAGTGCTCTGGCTGCAGTGGGGAAGAATGGGAGTAGACGAGGGTAAGCATAGCAGGAGAAGAATAATTAAGAGGCATTCAAGTGGTTCACCCCAGAGGCCATGATGCGTATATCAGGATGGTGAGAGAGGAGATTTAAAAACACACATTCAAGTAACATTCAAGAAGCAGAATAGCCAGAATTGGTTAAAGTGTCAAGAACAAGCCTGAACAATTGGGAGTAGAAGATGGTGCCATGTACTGGAATGGGAAAGCTGGAAGAAAAGCAAGTTGGCCACTGGTAATGACAGACTTGGCAGGGAGAGGGCAGGAATACAGTATACTCTCTGAGTTATTTCAGTTTAAGATACCTGTACATCATCCCAGTGCAAATTTCAAAGTGGACAATTAGACATATAGGTCTGATCCTTGGGAAAACAAAAAAAATGTTTTTATGAGTTCAAGTACCATCCATAGCTTCACAACTAGAAAGTGTATGTTCTCCAAAAATCACGAAGACAGAATGAGAGAATCATTATCTAAAAACAGATGAGGGAGTTTTTTTAATTCAAGGGAATTTTTTAAATCATATAGCACATTCATAAAATGTGTTTGCTGATGGGAGATGTCATATAGAGAGGGAAAGACTTCAGACAAGAAAGAGAAAGGAGACAAGTATGAACTGAGATATCTGAAAAGGAAGAACAGCATAAGATGCAGAGAACACCAGATGGGATTAACTTTGGGACAAGGTAAAACACTTTGTTACAACCGGAGGAAAGAAAGAGAAGATAGGCTGCTGCAATTTATATACACTTGTCTCCTCTGAGAGGAACCTGAGGATACCTAAAATACCCTGCAAAAGACTGTGAACTTGGGACACACTTTCAGTTCATCTCTAAATCATATCATGTAAACATTAGACTCCATCTGCTAATAACCAACAGAGATCAGGGATGATCTCTACTATAAAACTCTGCATGTAAAAATATATCTATCTATATGAGCATTTGGCTTAATATCTCCTTAAAAAGTTTATTACCTTAATATCATCTGAACAGGATTCTTTTAAAAGTAATTAATGAGAACTAATACATAAGAATGAGTGACTGCTATATAAATAAATGAAATAGTTAATGAAATTAATGTATGTGCATCTAGACATCCATATATCAAGCCAAGTGTGTATTTTACATATGAATTCTTTGTAGCCATTCATTCATTCTCAAATAGAGATCGGTTCTATACTACAACATGGATGAAACTTGAGAACACTGTGTAGGGTGAAAAAATTCACTGTATGATTCCTTTTATATGAAATGTCTCATGTAGGAAATTCTGTAGAGATGGAAAGTAGATGATTAATGGTTACCTGTGGCTGGGGAAGATTGCAAACTAGGGAGTTATAGCCTAAAGGGTGTGGGCTTTAGGGGGTAATCAAATGTTCCAAAATTAATTGCAGTAATTGCACGCCTCTGTGAAAACCATGAATTGTACACTTTAAATGAATGAATGTTATGGTATGTGAATTATATCACAATAAATCTCTTAAAAATTAAAGTACGTTTTGTACTGATATGAAATAATCATATCTTTCTGTACTAATATGGAATAATCACATGGAATAATTATATCTTTTAAAGCAAGGCACACATAGTGTACAGTTTGTAGTATTTATATAAAGGGAGTGAACAAAAATAACCATAATGTGTCTTTTTTTAATTTTTGCATATGCAGCATAGAATATCTTTGGAAAGATACCAGAAGGAACCAGTAACATTGTCATTTTCAGGAAATAAAACTGGCTGGCTGGAAGACATGGGTGAAGGGAGAATTTTCAATGAGCAATCTTTTTCTCCTTGAATTTTGAACAAAGTAAATATACTACTTTAAAATCTTTTTAAAAACTGAAATTAAAATTAGAAACTAGTCCTAATTTTATTTGAAATAAAAATTTAAAAAGAAGCTCAAATGTGCGTGTGTGTGTCTTTTAGTCCTTGTCAGACATGTAATTTTTTTCTGCTGACAGCAATATAAGAAATATAAGAAAGATAATAAGCTGTGCAGACTTATTTGACCTGGTTTTGACTTTCTGTTTCAATTGTCCCTTAAGTTACATTTTGATATGTAATGTTTCCTTTTCATTTTATCTTCATATTTGCTATTTTTACATTTGGATATTTGTGAAATGCTTCACACTGTTCAATGTCTGTGGATATAGGAAAAATTTGACTCTGCCATTGGAATCGGAGTTCAGTATGATGTTTCCATTTGTTCTGACTTCAGTTTTTGCTTGCTAAATTAATATTAGGACAAAAATCAAACTCCATTATCTGGAATAGATTACAGTACTCTCTAGAAAGTTCTCCCTACTACCACTTTGCTGGTCCATAAACACTAGAGACAACTTCCTGAAATATGGACTTATGGAAAGCCAAACAAAGAATTATAAACACAAAGAAAATCAGAAAACTATGAAAGAGATATACTGAATAATCAATTCAACATCCCAAGAACTAATAAAGATATGAAATAAAGCAAATGGAAAATTTAGCTTGATCATATTCCCATACACACTTTAGAAACACAGAATATTTTAGAAGCATACAAAAATAGTTTCTCATATTTCCTTTCGATTCCTTTATATTTATTATAGGACTCACTTTAGAAACATAGAATATTTTAGAAGCATACAAAAATAGTTTCTTATATTTCCTTTTGATTCCTTTATATTTAATATAGGACTCTTTAGTTCATCTGGCATGGCATGACTTGAAAACACAACAGAATTTTTTTAGCATATGGGTAGGCAACTATTCCAACATAATTTACTGAAACGTAGTCTTTTCCCACTGTTTTAAAAATGCCATCTTAATTATGAAGTAAATTCATTTATATCCATGGGTCTGTTTCTGGACTCTATTTTATCTCATTCAGTTTCCTCTCCTGCCTCTTTCTACAACAGTATCATACCAGCTTTATCTAGACCAACCCTCCCACATTAATCTGTTTTTCAAATCCTTGCCAGTTGTATATTTGCTTTCCCTAAAAGTACTAGAATCAGCTTCTCACATTCTAATTTTTTTTTAATCTAAATGCAATTCTCACTAGACTTGCTTGAATTTATAAATCCATGTGGGGGAGAATCTTTGCATCATTGTGACTTCCTGTATTTGTATGGCATTCCCCCTATTTAGCAAGGTTTTTAGGGGGGGTTTCTTCATATGACATATGAATTTCTTCTATCTAGTTATTTTATCTTTTTCTATCAAAAGTGGAATCTTTTGTCCATTACATTTTCTAATTGGTGATTGCTATTATACAGGAATACTAGTGTTTATTGTATGCTAGTGTTGTTGCCAGTCATTTTAGTTAAATATCTTTTTTTCTAGAAAAAGAAAACAATGTAGGCTTACCAGTAATTGTTTTTCTGCTTCTTTCAAGGGCTGTGCCTTCTATCGTATTTTTTTCATGTACTATTGCATTGTCTGGCACCTCCAGTACTAGAAGTAAGAGTAGTCATTCACGTTTTGTTCCTGACACTAACAGGAATGAAATTAACCTTTCACAGTTGATTACAGTTTTTCCTATGGACTTCTGATAAACACTTTACAACCAGTTAAGAGAAATTTCCTCTATTTCTAGAATAATAAATTGTTGTTGAGTATTAACAGATATAAACTTATCAAATGCTTTTTAAAAAATTGATTTGGGGTCTTTGAAAAACACCCTACAAAATCCACTTGATACTACCACTTTTTCTTCTGATGGAAAGCAGATGATTATAACATACTGTGATTATTAACTTTTGCGCTTAACTAAAAGATAAAAATACTCTATTACACATTCAAGACGAAGAAGCATATTTTCTACACCAAAAGAAAACAACAAAAAACATGAGATGCCTTCAAATATCTCGTTTTAGATATCTGCTTATATTTCAAATTTCCTTACTTTAGATACTTCTATAAGATAACAGAGATATTTTACCCTCAGTATCCCAAGTTTTCTGAGACTTGTAATTGGGAACCTAAAAAACCCATTAATTTCTGTTTTAGTTCATCTTCTCTTTCTTCAACCCACTGATACTATCTTTCTCTCTCTGACCCACTGCCCTAGAAAGAGTTTTCTCTGCTCACTCACACTTAGCCTCCTAAAATATGCAACACTTCCCCAGTGCCTTGAAGTGCTCTGAAACCTTGGACACTCTGAGTATTTAAGAAGCCCTTACTCAGATAAAGAGACAGAGCGGTATAGGCCGAGGCTGGCACTGCACATGACAAGGTGGAAAAAAGAGAATAAAACTTATGTAGTCATTCTTGGTTCTTCATATACTGAATGTTGTGCCTCATTATCATAAAAAAGAAAGTGCAATCTTGGAGAAAAAGAGAGAGAGACTTCTAATTTTGTCTTACTAAATTATGTTAGTGGTTTTTTTTTGTTTGTTTCGTTTTGTTTTTGAGATTCTAGAACTATCTTTGCATTCCTGGGATTAAACCCTATTTAACTATAATTTGCGATTCTTTGGAAGCATAGGTACATTTGATTTGCTAAGACTTCTTTTCAATATCAATGAGATTAGCCTTTAATTTTCTTCTTTGTGATACCTTTATCTAATTTTTATAATCAATCCTATAGCCTTAAGAATGAATTAAGAAGATTTCTATCTTTCTCCAAGTTCTGAAAGAGTTTATAATATGATGATTATGTGTTCCTTGAAGGTATGTTTTGCATTTTATCTCAGATGTAGGTAGGCTATGAATTCACTTTAAAACCAATTGACCTGAAAAAAATTCTCCCACTTGTACAATAAGGCATTTTGTTGTTGTATTGTTTATAAAAGTGAAAAAATTGGTCGGGCATGGGGGATCTTGTGTTCATCAGTAAGATGATAATTCAATAAATTATACCACATTCCTACTCTGGGAAACTATACAGTCATTTAAAAGGATGAAGTAGATTTGTCATTACTGACAATATAGTATCTTGAAGATATACTTAACTTTTTTGAAAGTCACATATGAATACTTAGAACATATGTTTTTCATTGCTGAATTAAGGAACATCTTAGTATGGCATATAAGATTTCTAGAGTCACAGTATTGGGTCTAAATATTGTCCTTCTACCAATCAGTTTTATGATCTCTGTTTCTCAGCTTCCTGGATACCTGATAAAGACAAGTGGTAATAGTGCCTCACAAGGTGTTATGAGGATTCCAAAGTGAATTCATTCAAAATGCTAAGGATAGAAATTGATATATAGTGAAATACTCAATTCTTAATATTTTTAAAGTTATACATTATATAAATAAATACACACATTTTTAAAAAATGCAATCTCAACTGAGAACAGCAGTTATCCAGGGGAGGGCAAAAAGAAAGGGCTAAATGGTTCTTAGATATTTTGCTTTGTATATCTTTATATTGATTATTTTGAACAGGAAAAAAAATTATGTATTATGTTTAAAACTTTTTAAAGAACAAAGTTACAGAAGCCTAATACTAATTGTAAAGATGTCAGATAGTGATACAGAATTAGATGTATAAGACAAGCAAGGTAATCATTGAACCTTCATTCAGGTACAAAGCATCATGGAGGCCACTATGGAGAAAGCAGCAGGAATGAGACACACCTAAATTTACATCCTGCTCCACTTTCTAGCTGTGGGACCCAGGGAATATTACTTATCCTCTAATCTAGGGTTTTTCAAAAGTGTGGTCCACAGAAACTCTACTTCAGTACCACTTGCAGAGTTGGTTCAAAATATAGATCACTAGTAATTTTAAAACATTTCCATTTATTTTTATCCATGCTAAAGTTTAAGAAACAAAATACAGTTAAGAAACCAAAATAAAAGACAATAAAAATTCCAACTCTCTGAACTGAATGGATCCTCCTCTCCACCAAGGGGTTTCCAAAGAAACCTGAAAAACTAACTCAGGCCATGATGGGAAGGAGTGGTCATTAGACATACCTCATTATACTTTCCTCCCTTCGGAATTTAGGTACAACTGATCGGCATTAACATTAAAACGAAGATATTAACACTGATAAACAGACTATTTCGGAGCAATAAGATACTAAATTCCAACCTGACTCTAGTATAGCATCACATGACAGATAGCAGGTCCTGAAAGTATCAAAGTATTTTACCCCAAAATATATTTGTTTGTCATATTTTAAAATGGGTATACAAAGCTGTCTCTTATGGGGGAAATTTGCATTCTGTAGAGAATCCTATTCCATTTCCAGGTCTTTTTCAGATCCTGGAGAGATTAGCTGAGAGTCTAACACCTTTTAAATGTCTGAATAGGAAATATTTGCCATCTATTGCCTCTAAGTCACCTGTAAGACTTCATCTTCATAATAAGAACCTTGGTCTCCACAACATCTTACCTTAACCCAGACACTCCTTCTATTAATTCCACGTTTTTAGATAATAATTTAACTCTTTCAACCAAGTGCCAATTAGAAAATCTTTGAATCCACCTATGACCTATAAGCCTCTTCCCCACTTCAAGTGGTCCCACCTTTCCAGACCAAACCAATTATACCTCACATGTATTCATTGATGTCTTATGCTTCCCTAACACATAAAAACCAAGCTGTAACCCGATCACCTTGGGCACATGTTTTCAGGACCTCCTGAGGCTGTGTCACAGGACATGGTCCTAACATTTGGCTCAAAATAAACCTCCAAATATTTTGCAGAGTTTGGCTTTTTGTCATCAAAACTGCTCTCAATCTTGATTTCTTAGTGTGTAAAACATGGTGCCAATGTCACACCATATTCACAAAGTTTTGGTGAGATAAAATAAATATTTAATACCATGCCTGAAACATTAAAAAACTGAACTCGTGTTATAACATTGTTGCTAGCACTACCACTGTTATCACCATACTCTATAATAGCTGTTCCTATTTTTAAATGAAGGATCTGATGTTTCCTCAATATGCAATAGCCTTCTATGGCCTTATATTTATATAACTTATTCCTTTTTCTGGCTCAAAAAAAAAATAAATGTGAATATCTCTTCTATTTCCTACATTATATTTTACTGGTAATATTTTATAGAGTTTAACTTCTGACCACTATTATTCTGATTTTAACTTCTGACTGCTATTATTCAAGTAACCTGGGATCTTGAAAAGGTAAGTGCAGTACCTGGAACTGAAATTGTGGTATGGTCCTTATTAATGCACTGTGATTTGTGCTTGACTGTGATAGGAGATTGTAGAAATAGAATAGAAAGGAAAAGATACTGGAATAGTAGAGCTTATAAGAATTGTGGTTAAAGTTTTCCTCTCTGGGTGAGGCTTGTACTAAGCATGTGGTAGCAAAAACTATGTTATTAATAAAATCTTCTATTTTCTAAGAACCAACTAGCCTTTCCCTTCTCTTTGTTACCTGAAAAACCTAGGCATAAAGCTACATAAGTCTTTGGTCCTGGTTCTCCATTTCCTTTGGGGGGTGAAAAAGTCCACATTTCTCACACAGCTTTGGGGAAAAGACTCATAACCATACTTAATGTATAAAAGCTGTGATTTCCATGCAAACTGCTGCTTTCCCAGAAAAACATAAAAGCCCCCTTTAGCAGTTTAAAATTCTTTAACTATTTCCTTCCTGTTCCACTTGAACTAGGGGCCAGCTTGCCCTGCCTAAAGCCTTCCCTCAGTGGCTTTCAGATGAATAAGTTAATTTAAAAAGTGTTAGAAACATTTTTAATTCATTCAGACTTGCAAGATATCATTAAGTGCCAGATACATACACTAGGAGCCAAAAAGAATTACTCTACAATTGTCTCACAGTCACAGATTATTTCCTCAGCATACTGGGATTCAGGCCTCGCACTGCAAACTGCAAAACTTGGGCTTCCTCACAGTAGCCAATGTCATAGCTGTAAGCCTGCATCAATGTTTACTCATTTGCACTCTTTCTTTTATAGTTTCACCAAAAAAGAAAACCAACAAAAACAGGTGCATCCACACTATACAAATGAGAAAAGGTAACCTCTGAAACCATTTCACAGCAAACAGAAGATCCACAAGCTGCTCACTTGCTAAAACCACAGGAGGTGTGTCAGGCACCTCGTGCTGAGCCACAGGAGGCCTGCAGGCTGGGAAGGCAGTAAATCCCCAGAGAGCTCTAAATTCCTGATTGGCAAGCCATGCCAGGCCCATCAGCTCCTCAGGTGCTGAGCCACAGGAGGCCCATCAACTGCTCAGGTGGAAGGTGCGGGAGGAGGGAGGAGGCAAGCTGTGTGGAGGAGCTTGAATGAAAGGCCACTGGCTCACCAGGGGAGACAGGAAATGAGAGGTGCCTACTGGGAATACTAGAGTTCAGAGAACTCCATCAAGGAAAGGAATGAACCCACCCCCTCCTTATATAGCGCATCTTCTTACCTGCAGGGAAGCACATCTTACAAAGAGTACATTTCTGGCCCAGGGATTCTAAATAAATAAATGCCGATATAGAATGATTCCCAGACTGGGTTCTGCAGCAGACCAGGACTTCTAGAGAAAATCAGCAGCTCCTTGTCAGTTGCTAAGGTTCTTAGGGAATGGCCACCCTCCTTCCATCCCCTGTTTGCCAAGATTCTCAGTATGACAGTGACACAGTGACATCTCCCCTTTTAGTTTCCACAATCCCTGGAAATACTTTAATAGGGACTGACTCGTTAGTAATTGCCTCTCATTTATTTAGCGTTTGTCGAGTTCTGCTATGTGCCAAATCCTCTGGTTTGCATTAGAGATATAAACAGTCAAATAAGACATAACCTCTGTTCTCGAGGTGATATAAAAGTAAGTAATAATTACAGAATAAGGGTATATGACAGAAATATATCCAAGGTGTTATAGGAACCCAAGAGAAGGAGAATTACATCAAACAAGGATTCAGGGACACTTTCTAGAAGAAGTGACACCAAGTTGAGTGTTAAAGGACAAAAAGAAATCAGCTGAAAGAGAGGTTTAGGGTGGGGAGGGAGAGAAAAAAAGAAAGGAGAAGTGGAAAAAGTCACCGGTAGTAACAAGAGCAAGTAAAAAAAAAAAAAACTGGAAAATGAAATAGTCGATTTCATCGGAGAACAGTGAGTAGGTAAGTGTAACTGGACAACTAAGCATGCGGGAGAACAGCGGACGACGAGGCCAGATCACAAAGGACTCTGCAGTCCAAGCAAATACATTTGAAATTGACTCTGAAAGCTTCAGAAAGCCCTCCAAACATCATGAAACATCGATATCCAAGACCAAGGCCTCAGAAAATATCGAAGCCTGCTGATTTTGAAAGTTAGGTTTCTTAGGTTTCTAGAAAGGTTAACCTATTTCCGACAAAATAAGAAAAAAAATTACTTCAAATTCATAGTCTAGCCTTAGCTCTGGTTCCTGAAGTAAAATTTCTCACTTTATATTTTGCCACTTGGTTTTTAAATATTATGTAAAACCCTTTGTATATATATGTATATATATATGTATATATATATATATGATAAAGTATACTATACATAGCACCCATTTTACTAACATGTATCTTTAAAAGAGGATGCTTGCTATAGTAAATAAACACTAATATGATATTAAAACTCAAGTTAATGCTAAATATTCATTTTCTGGAAGGGTAAAATTTTAGCCATATATTCCCAATATGATTTACTTCCTCATAAACAGATTGATAAACTGCTAATTACATATATGTGCTGCAATACTAATGTAATAAATATTATCTACATAATAAAACATACAAAAAAGAAAATTTTCAAGGAATAGAATAGAAATAAGGAAAAATAAAGGTTTTGATATTTTCAATTTGCTCTTTAGTGAGTCATCTTTCAAACCCATGTTGAAAGCCCCCTATTTACTTAGACAGCTAAGACAGATCTACACCCCCATGTATCTCTGTTCTGTGCATTTGCATGTAGATGTCACTACACTTTCACTAAACCAAATCAACTAATGGAAGAGGAACAGAGATAAGGGGAGTCATCAAGGAGCACAGTGAGGTAACACACCTGTGGTGGGCTGTGTAGCCCATAAGAGGCTGAGGCAGTAGAGCTAGATGGGAGATTGCACCTGTTAAATCAAGTTCCCTAAAGCTGCCTTCTACGTATTTTAAGTCTGGCTTAAAGGCTTCTCTGCACATACTGAATTGTAACCTAACTGGTTATGTAAACAGACTGTAACCTACTCTTGTACCAATCACCAAGTTTCAGCCAATCAAAGGCAGCCAACTGATCAAACCGTGTTCAGATAAGGCAAATGCTAAGCTGTAACCAATCTGGCCATTTCTGTACCTCACTCCTGTTTTCTGTATATCACTTTCTTTTTTTCTGTCCATAAATCTTCCACCACATGGCTGCACAAGAGTCTCTCTGAGCCTACTGTGGCTCAGGAGGCTGCCCGATTTGCAAATGGTTTTTTGCTCAATTAAACTCTGTTAAATTTAATTTGTCTAAGGCTTTTCTTTTAAAACACCCTTCCCTCAGCTCCCTGGGGCCAATGTGAGGGTGAAGGAAAATACAAATTATGAACCAAGCTCTTGATCCTCTTTGTAGTACATGAAAAGCAACCTGGGGTGAATGAAGGCAGGGATAGAAGCAGGACTCTTTATCTGAGGAACAACAGAGAGTCAGGGGGCTTCTAGGATAGCCTCGGCCTCAGAAGTTCTTTCCCGTATTACCAGAATTCTGGGATCTTAGAGACAGAGTTTTGTTTTTTGGTTTTGTTTGTTGTTTGTTTGTTTGAAGGGTTGATTTTCCCAATTTTCTTTAGGAGGATTTAGAAATCAGCAATTTGGGAACCATTCTATCTAAGGTATGTGCCTCTATTTCCTTGCTAGAGATGATCTTGCTAAATTTAAACCCTATTCACAAAACTTGTGCCATCTTAGGATCATGCCCACTTCCCTTTTCCACTGATTTAGTAAGAAAAAGTTGCCATTGTGGTGAGGATTGGAATTATCGATACCTCAGCCTATGGGAGGAAACTCTGCTCCAGATATTCATCTCCCTACATTTCTCAAAAAGGAGGAGCTGCCATATACTACTTCCTACCCTATGAAATACTGAGGGGAGAGGGAAGGGGACTGGTGTAACAATTTCAGAGTTTTGATTCAGGGCTACAGCCATGTCCCCAGAGCAAGCACCCCAAGGCATTCAGCCTCATTATGCCAATAGCAATCATTCCCGTTGATCCATCACACGTTCACCAATTATGCCATCAATATGAATGGATGAGAGCAGCTGGGATTTAATTGGCATTCCACTCAATCCACCATGCCTCTATCCATTCATTCACTTACTTGCTCACTCCTCTAACAAATACACAAAGAACTTCTACTCTTCTGGAGCTTCCCTGGACACAGGGAATACAAAGATGAAAAGGCCCCATTGGTGCCAATAATATGCTGGAAGACAGCAGAGAAGTACCTGCCATTTGCACTGCTGACCACAGCCCAGCCAGCCTGGGCTCAGTGCAGAACATTCACCACCTCCATGCGTGGGCTTTACAGACACTGTCTCTCCACACACTACCGCTGCCTGAAAAATGCAGTCAGATCGGTTGTCTGTCATTAAGCCAGACAAAAACCCAGCACAATCTAGGTAAGAGCAATGTTTTTTATCCAGACACTAAATTGCAATCAGGTGACGTTATCATGTAAATAAAGAGGCAAACAGATGGCTTCAAACGAGATCCGGGGCTTACAGAGCATTGCTGATGTTACAAATGAAGAAAAGCAAGGACAAGCCATTAGACACAGAGCAGGCCCTGGAGTGCACAGCAGCCCAACAAACAGAATACTGGCCAGGATAATACAGCCAGAACAAAAGGCAGTCACTTACTGCTTACAACTGTTTATTAATCAAATACCACTAATTTCCAAATCTGGGGATATGCCTCTAGGAAACATGTATTCATACTTTTTCCCTAAAATATACTTTGCAATGGTGTCATCTGTGTATACCACCATGATTCTTAATAACACAGTTTTTGAAAGGCTCTATTTTAATTCCTCCCGTATGTTTAAATGGGAACAGTGTAATGAACTAGACAGACTCAAGGATCCAGAGGCCTAGGTTTGACTCTACTGTCTCTGTGATCTCTGAGCTCTTTCTTGGGCATGTCCTCTTGGGGTCATTTCCATCAATTGTAAAATGTGAAAAAACATAATGTGGCAGAGGCCATTAGCTGCTTCCTGGTATTTATTCTATCCTTCCTTAGTAATAAGAACTCCAATGTTTAGCTGAATAGATTGTCACTTAGCCAAAAGACTACAATTCCCACCTTCCTCTCCAGGTAGAAGTGACCATTTTGCTAAGTTTACACCATTAAGAGGCAAACAGAAGTGTCATGTGAAATGTATAAGAAGAATCCTTTCTCCTTTCTGCTTCCTGGAATGTGGCTGCAATAGCTGGTGCTCCAGCATATTGCTGGACCACACAGTGACTTTGGAAATAGAAAAAAACACTGAAAGACAAAAAAGTAGAAGGCATCCAAGTCCACGACACCATGGAACAGATTTACATAACTATCAACCTTATACCATAATAATAATTTTAATAAAAATTATAATTTTCAGGTTGTTATTATTCACGGAAGACTTAATCTTCCTAATACCTGGATACCTAAGCCCCTAATTCCTAATACTTGGATATCAAAACTCACAGAATGGTGTGAGTGTTAAATTAGGTGTGAGAACTCTTTGTACTCAAAGTGTTTCCCTGAAACCTCAGCATGATAAGCTGCTCTGTGAATAGAAGTGTTACATGATCAAACATGCTTGAGAACGGCTCATACTATATCCCCCTCTGAAAGTTATACAACCCATATTGTCATATAAAAGGCTTTGAGAAGACCAGAAACAAGAAAATAATATTTATCTGTGCTTAGTCCAAAATTTTCCAAATTTGTTTGACTTATTTTTTTTTTCCACGTGATGCTTATAGGAGCTAGTTTCAGGGGAAACACTTTGAGAAATTCTGGGTAAATGTCTTATTAGTAATAGCTAATACCTAAATGGTTGCTTTTAGCCTTCAAATATGAATTATACTTGAATTTACTTCTATGCCAGTCCAGGTCCAGGCCCCACAGTGCATGCTTTCATCACTCTCTGAATGTTTCCTATAGCATATTTGTTAGTCATATTCATTTTCAACTACAGGCAATTACATTTCTATCTCCCCTACTAGGCAGTAAGTTTCAGGTGGGTCTTGGAACTGCTTTGCTCATCATTTTATCTCCAACATGAGGCAAAGTGACACATAATAAGTTATGCACCCAGTAAACAGTTGCTCAATAAATGCATGATTTCTGAACTCTGTTTTCACATCACACATTATGCAGACAGAAGTATAGAGTGCTTTTACAAATCCCTCCTTGTTTTCACTCACCTGAGAAACACATTCATTGTCATGGTCCATTAGCGTTAGCATCACGGATCATAGTAATTTTCTAGGAGGGGCACACGCCCCCGTCCCTGGGATGTAAAGATCATGGGGTGGAGGTAATTGGCAAGCATGATGGAATAAATGTAAATCAATTTTGGCTTTGAAGAGGGGTTTTCATCTCTTTTAGCTCTCTTGGATAGCATTTGGACCATTAGCTCCTCCAATACTTATGTATATACTCTTAATGGACTGAACAACAGAATGTCCCTTCTAATTAATCATTATTTAGTACACATAAGAAATCCTGAGTAACATTGACCTAAAAATAAAATACGAGATATTTAATGTGCTTGCAGATAAAGGAAAGAAAAATTGCAGAATTCTCAGCAAGACCCACTATTGGGCTCAACTGGTCCGGACATCAAGATAGATCACTTACATAGCTGGAAGCTGAGACTGGCTGCTGGCCACAGCTGATCTCCATCTGGGGCTGCCAAGCAGTGCTACAAAAGTGGCGTTTCCAGTGATTTGGTTTCCCGTAGCCTAAGGGCCGTATTCCAAAAGGCAACACCCCAATAGCAAATGAGACTTCTAGGCAAAAGGATCATCTAATGCAAGGCTTCTTGTGACCTAGCCTTCAAATCCCAGAACATTATTCTATTAATACAGTCTATCAGTCCAGCTAGTCAGAAAAGCCAGCCCAGATTCAAGGGGAGAGCAGTGACCCCCATGTCTCCACAGAAAGAGCAGAAAGCATTCACAGCAAGGAACAAAATTTATGGCAGCCCCTTTTGGAGAATTTCTGCAATAATGACATTGAAATTATGATACCTATTAGAATCAGTGCTAGGTACTGTTACTCAGTCTTCTAACAGAGAAGCATATTATATCACTTTTTATTTTAATATTTTGATAGCCATATCAATCTAACTGATTTCTTTTATAATTCTACTTTATGTATCAAAGAAATTATTCTGAGAATGAGTCTAGGCTTTATCAGACTGCCAAAAGAATCTAGGACACATAAAATGTGATCAACCCTTGAGCTGCTTAACAGTGTGGTAACCCAAGGGTCAGTAATAAGCCAGCTATGCTATCCCTGCCCCTGCTGGCCTGCCCGGACCTAGAAAAGACCTTGTCACTTCGGCAAACTTCTTATCTCCAAACCTCTGCACATGAGGAGACTCCAAAAGCTCCCTCAAGGGAGTATAATCAACTCAAGAAATAGCAACTGTACCTAAACCAATGATTGGGAAATCATGAATTATTTAATTTTACATTCCAAAAATATCTGCATGGAAAACAGACCATAAGGAGAAAAAGAAGTAATTCAATTAGAACAAGTGAAAAAAAGCCCTGCTCTGCATTAAAAACTCCCATGGGCAGCTGTTCCTTGCTTGGCTTTTACTTCCCAATCCCAACCAGGGGGATAAAATACATATGTAATCACTCAGGTCCCTTTTTTTTGCAAGAAATGCCTGTGTAAGACTCCTCAAAGAATATTAATTCCATGAGACAAAGTTCTTGGGGCAATAAAACTAGGTAAAATATGTTTATGCATTTAAATCAGGGGAAATTTTCATTAACCTCAGCAAACTTGTTGCCGTGCAAATCATAGAATATGGGGTTGGTACAAATTTTAACGGTGATTTCTTAGTAGGGTGACCCACTCAATCTGGTTTTCCTCAGACTTTCCAGGTTTTATCACTAAAAGTCCTATGTCCCAGGAAACCCTCAGTCCTAGATAAGCCAGAATAGCAGGTCATTCTCTTTACCAATCAGTAGTTCCTGATATCAATGCCCCCAAATAAATATTAAAACCTATAGCTGCCACTGTCAGTATTCCCGAACTGAAAGGAATTAACCAATGAGCTCTGATAGAGTAATATTGTCTGTTTTAAATACTGTGGACTTCAATTCTTACTTCCAGAATTGAACTCATTCTAAGAGTTATACACAATCCCCTAAATTTTAAAACGAAATATATCTTGTATTGCATTATGTTTTTGTAATACTCTACTTTTAAGAAACAACAGCGCTTTCTTTCTCTCTTTCTTTCTTTTTCTTTCTTTCAGTCTTTGTCACCCAGGCTGGAGTGCAGTGGCATGATCTCGACTCACTGCAACCTCCACCTCCCGGGTTCAAGAGATTCTCATACCTCAGCCTCCTGAGTAGCTGGGATTACAGGCACACACAACATGCCCAGCTAATTTTTGTATTTTTAGTAGAGACGGGGTTTCACTACATTTGCCAGGCTGGTCTCAAACTCCTGACCTCAAGTGTTCCACCTGCCTCGGCCTCCCAAAGTGCTGGGATTACAGGCATGAGCCACCACGCCTGGCTGACAGTGATTTCTTAAATGACATAACCTATTCTATTTTCCAAATCAAGCTGATTGAGCTATCCACATTAACCAGTTTGGTGGGACTGAACCTATTACCTGAGCCTATTAATTTAGAATACTTGGCAGTATTGTCACCAGGAAGTGACCAGGGACAACCTGGCTGCCATCTTAAAAGTTTGCCCACTGGGAGTGATTGCTTTTAATTTTAACAAAGATATGGGTATCCTTAAAGACATTGATCCAATCCAGATGTATGAAACTATAAAACAAGCAAGAGATGTTACATTAGATTTTGCACTGATTAGTGGGAGTCTGCACAGAGGATATAGTTTATCCTCAAGCAATTTCCAAATTAGCATCCTCCCTGTACTCCTTGGAACATTCACTGTTAACCACGTCCATCATCTTGGTATTGCTCCTTTCTTGCTTGCCTTGCCTTCTGTTGTCCTGCTTCTGATTTCATGACAACTCCTTCTCTGATATCTCTTCCTGCCACTTAAATTAGCATTTCCCCTAAAATGCTGACTTCCACCTGCTCCTTATATCTCTCTGCAATAGTTCTCATATGGGTCCTAACCCCCATTCACTCCTCAAGGCTTTCTTAGTCAGTTCTTCTGAGGATTACCAAATCGCAATCCAGATTCTCAGTTGGCCTTCCTTTCAGTCTTCTGGTCCACATTTCCTGTTACCATCTAGGCATCTGCACATGAACCTGAGCATATGTCTATGACAGAATTTATTATCCTCCCTGTTGAACCTACACCTTTACCTGAACCTTCTATTTCGATTGATGGCACCCCTAGGCATTCACCTGTGTGCAAAAGTTTTGGTCATCTTCTCAGCCTCTTTTTTTTTTATTTTTTTAGAACTGATAAACTGCTAAGCCCTACCAATTCTGCTTTCCCATCAAGTTTATGATACATACTATATTTTTCCACAGCAGCCATCATTGCATTTACTGCTACTATATTGCTCGTAATTTGTATTGGACAAAGTATACTTAAAATCCTGGAGAAAGTGATGCATAGTTTCTTTAAGAAATAGTTGTAAACTGCAGCTGAAAGTTTGTACAGGTTACTTTACAGAAAGAAGCTGCTCTAGTAGCAAAAAAAAAAAAAAAAAAAATTACACCTATTGCAACTGAAGGAAAGCCTCATAGGGGTTTTACAGGAATACCTGCTAGAATCCTCTCAGGCTATGACACAAGGTGCCCAATAGGATCACACCTCTGGGAGACTGAGGTGGAGTATTTGAAGTCATAAAAGTAGTTATTCTCTAGGTGGGAGAAGGCACCAAAATAAAACCCCAGTTTCTTATATACTTCTTGCTTGCCAATTACCCCCAACCCATGATCTTTACATCCCAGGGACGTGTGCCCCTCCTAGAAAATTACTATGATCCATGATGCTAACTCTAATGGACCATGACAATGAGTGTATTTCTCAGGTGAGTGAAAACAAGGAGAGGTTTGTAAAATCACTCTATTACAGTAAAACTTGAATTAGTTCCAGCAAGTTAGCAAGCCATAAAGAGTGTCAGGGCCTACATGACTTTGGATCCCAAGAGACGATCCTAAGTGAATTCTAATTAGCCCAGAAACAAATGCCATGATTGAATCAAGCAGAGATGGACAAATTCAGATTAGAAAGAGTCCCAACCAATTTCAATATATTTATAAGTTTTACGTTTCTTTTGTCATAGGAAAGAAATGTACTATGATTTTAACCAAAATTTCATTTTCATACTGAAAAACATGTATAGGTAAAGAAAAAATTCTTTTTAATTCCAACTCCTAATTGTCCACCTTGGCGAAAGCACTGTGTCACAGGTCTTGGTCAGATAGTTTAGGGGGCTGCTGCTGTTCATTTGGGAGAATCCATTTGAATCATGGTCATTGCAACTACAAGGAACTCCCTAGTCTCCAAATGTTTTGTCTCAAAATTCAATCCTATTTTAGGAGCAAAACAAAAAAAGCAATAGTATTCCCTCTAATTAATTTTAGGGGACAATTTAAAACCCCGCGTTGAAGCATGGGGACTAAGATTCCACTCAGCTTTGGTATAAAACATCATGTAAGTTTCATCAATAATATATTTTATAGCATTTTATAATTTATAAAACACTTGCATTATCATGGCTCATTTTAATTGTATTAGAAAGCCACTACATTTCCTACCAGTTCAACAATTGTATGTGTTTATAATGTACATATATATTAAGTAAATCCACCTCAAAATAAATCAAATTCCTAGGTAATCAGTTCATTAAGGAACTCCATATAGCAAAGCATTTTGCACTTAGACTGCTTTAAATCGTAAGTTTCTATAGTCTATTTTTAAATGATTTGATATATGGGAAGTTCATTTACATTCAGCATTTCAAAAATAAACTGCTTGGGGATGTTGGTGAGAACACCTGCTCTATGGAGTCTGAAATCCTGGTTCTTCCTTCTCGTGATGAGGACGTGACTTTAACATCCTTCAAGTAAGGTTCATTAAGGTCTACGATTCCCCTAAAACAATGGCTAAAAGGAAGGAGAAATAATTCCTAAAGACCTTTTCATCTTTGGCTTCAGATTTTTCTCTCTGTTTATTTATTTTCACTTGAAAATAATGTCGATTGAAGTCTCTAGGTCAAAAATAATGTAAAGAACAGCTTATCCGTTCACCTTCCAAAGAAGGTCAAATGAAAGTTCAACTGTTATCTCCCTGGATCTTTAATGTCTGCCCTGAAAGAAAATGCTCAAAATATGCTTCCTCCATGTCTTCCCTCATCCCACCACATTCCTCTCTCCTAAGAAGAGGCTCTGGTCACACATGTAAAGATCTGAACACGAGTTTCAGCCCAACAACTATCATCCATTCCCATTGCAAAGTGAGCAATTCCAAATCGGGGGCCCAATTATGTTTTGAGAGTTGACAAATACCACTTTCAGGCAGAGAAGAGGTGGTGTTATTAACACTGAGCATTATAGGTAAAAATAAAATAAAGAAACTAAAACCCTTTGAACAGTTTGTCTCCTGGTGTTCTGTAATTTCTGATTCATGCAAGCCAACATAATCTAAATAAAGTCTGGCCAGACAGGGAAGACAGCACAAATTCAGCAGGCTCTAAAGCACCTTTTGAATTAAGTCAGGTACATCTGCTTTTAATTACATACATGCATATATACTTACACACATAAATACATGCATAGAGGTAGATTAAAGACAGCTGCAAATTCTTAGCTATTCTTCCTACTGAGAAGTGGAAACTAATTTTCCTCTCCTAAATCAAGGCTGACCTCAGGACATTTCTTGACCAAGAAATTTATGGTCATGATATTCTGAGCTTGCCAGACCAGCTCAGAAGGCATGTGGCTTCCGCACAGTTCTCTTGGACTATTTACTTTTGGAACACCCTTTCTTAGGTTACTCTTTCTTGGAATCTAGCCATCATGCTGTGAGGAAGCCCAAGCAGCCCCACAAATAAACCTGTGAGGAGAGAAACTGAGCCTTCTTAGTTAATTTCCCTGAGCTCCCAGCCAATAACCAGCATCAAGGCCCAGCCATATGAGTAAGCCATCTTAAAGGCATCTAAAGGCAGTCAAGGTGAGCCTTTCAATGACCACAGTCCAGCCACTATCTACCTACAATGCATAGAAGAACCCAAATGAGAACACCTCAGCTTCGCCCTTCCCCACAAAATTGTAAGCAAAATAAAATGTGTTTTTTATGCTGTTATGTTTCTGGGTGGTTTTCCAGGTAATGATAGAGTTTCAGAACACTCACTCATCACCATTCTGATGCCACGCATCACAAAAAGGACCCCAGTAATTCATGACTAAATTTCTTCCCCTCCCACTTGCTAATCCAGAATAAGTGGGGTGGTGGTCTTTAGTGCTTTTCTGTCCCATCCAAATGTACAAGACCAAATTAGAGAACTACACAAGCTATAGAAATATGCCAATATTTGCTTGGTTTCTAATTGGTGTCGTAGACCTACATCTCTGCTATAATTCAGTATATAATACTGAATTACATATAATCTCAGATAAGAAAAAGGCAAATGAAGTCAATAGTTCTATAATCACAACATTTTATAGAAGCTCCTCTCCTCAAAAGTTACTTTCTGATTTATGATTATCTTGCTTCATATCACCAACCTATTATGATGTCTTGCAATTTAACAAGGCAGTGCATTAAATATTGCCATCTTTGAACATCACATGACTTTAATAAGCCTCTCTGCCATTTAAGGTACTGAATATTAAAAATCAGAACAAACAGAAGAACTATTATCAAAGAAAAACAGTACTCTCCCATTTGTGTGTTCAAATAAGGACAATTCAAAGCAATATAGAAAATGTAACAGTGAATTCTGTCACGCACACACACACTCACACACACACACACACACACACACACACACACACACACACAGATGCTGGAGGCTACATGATATCATATCTGTACCCTTCGAAACAGAGTCCTGAGAAAGCACTGACGGTGTCTTACACAAATCCACTTGGGTCAGTTTAGGACAAGCCAGAGAGCAGAAACTAGAGGGATCCTTTCACCATTTGACCAGCTATTCTTTATGAAGATTTAAGATTTTCCTAGTAAGGCAGAACTTGTTCCTACTCTTTAAGAAATCGAGAATGCATTCAGGCCAATTCTTCCAACGTTTAGAGAGCAAAGACAGTCAGCTATACTTATTTGTTGAAGCAAAGTTATCATGAACTAAACTACAAGAGCAAATTTTTAATGATTACCTCCGCTTACTCCATACAATACCACAGAGAAGAATTTACAGCTCTTTCAAAATCCAATGTCCATAAAGACAGAACGCCTTGAAGGAAAATGGTACCATACTTAAGATAGTGATATCTTTTATTAGTACAGTAAAGTCCTATTTTTATGGAATAGGATGGGTCTGAGGTCATTCCATAAAATTGATTTCCCAGAAAATGGAAATAGGCAATTTACCCTAAGAATTTTATTGAAAAATTATGCTATTCTATTTGAATAATGATGGGAATGTTCTACATGTTTCCTTTATTAATGAATTAAAATACACAAAACACCATAAAATTATATTAGAGGTTCAAAAGTATCACTTAAATCTTTTTTACCAGTCACTTTCATTTTGTAAAATCAGCAGTTCCATTAAAATCGTATTATGTAAAAATGGGTTTTTACTGTAATAATAGTTATTACCTATTTAGCTCCCAAGGATGTTGTGAAAATTAAATAATAAGCCATTGGAAAGCAAATACAAAGCATTGCTAATACCAGAGGCCAAGAAGGGCAGCCAGATGGAAAAATGAAGGAAAAGAACACCTGATACATTACAAATCACAGCTTTCATCTATAATTCCATTACCACCAATACTCTATGCTATGGTCACGTGCACTGATGTTATCTCATTTCATCTTTCTTAACATTATGATATATTAATTATAGCCCTAATGTTATAAATAAGGGTCAGAAAGGTTTACAGCTTGTCCAAAGTCCCACTGTTGTAAATGTCAGAAGCCAAATGTGAACCCCAGGTTTATCCTAGTCGACAGCTCATCTTATATCCTGAAGGATCCCCAATATGCCCTTGTGTCTCATAATGGCCCCTCTAATTCTTATGCCATCTTTCAAAATTCACTTCAAATGCCTCTCCTTCCATGAAGCCACCTCTACCCCAGAGACACTATGAGCCTAAACATATTCAGTATTTATTATAGCTATTTGTTGTATTATTGTGCATTATGTGTTTTATGAACCCAGCTAAATTCCTCGCTGTTTGAGGTCACAGTTGTACGGTACTTGCGTTCCCAGATCATGAGCACCTGGGACTGTTCCTTGAACATAGTGAATGTCTGGTAAATATTTGCTAAACTGAACTGGAAAGGGGCGTTCATTTGAATTACAACTACATTTGCTACCAGATGCAAAGCAAATGCTTTTACTAATGGTTCATTGCATTAGAATGGTTCTAATGCAATGGTTCGTTGCATTGCATACCTCTTTGGGAAGTACCTCCAGTTTTTTCAATCATGTGTGATAAGATTAAACACCTCAAGTAGCATATCTGACATACGGTAGATGCTCAACAAATAGTAGTTTTTGATTTTATTTTTGTTTTATTTCAAGTTAAGCGCACAATGTGGACAGTAAACAGAGAAGTGTAAATTCAGTATAATATATAACCTAATTTGGATATGTCAGAGCAGGTACAGACAGTACGTTTTTTGAAAAAAGAAAGATAAAATGAAGAGTTAGAACTCTCGATTTAAACTCTGATTTCCTGCCCAGCTGCTTTACTTACTACCTGGGTTAAACTTAAGCAAGTTACCCTCTCTGCAACCCAGATTTTTTATCTGTAAATACAGAAATAATAAGAGAATCTACTTATAAGGCAGTTGGGAGAATTATATGAAAAAAAATCCTTGTAAAATACTTACTACAGTGCATGTCACACACCAAGCACTCAAGTTATATTTGCTACTATCACCATCATTACTATCATCATAAAAATCATTTCATAATTCTTAGGAATCTGTTCAAAGGAGAAGACATTATTTTCTACAGACTGTAAAATCTTACAGTGGTAGGTCTCAACCCTGTCAAACCCAAAGATTTATTTCTGCTATTGAATTATGAATGGGAGCAATGAGTTCACGTACTTCATCGAAACAATGCTTACTGAATGTCTACTTCGTGCCAGAGTCAGGTGGACAAATTTACTTGATTTAAAGAAAGCTAGGAAGGAAAGAAACAAGGGGAGCCAGGAAAAGGTGAAGAGTTCAGAAAGAGGCAAAACCACACGCAGAAAGCAAAGGTAGATTCAATCCAGAGACCCATCAGAGGTCAAAATATCAGCAAAGGCCTGTCAAAAATCAGAAGGGAATAGCAAGGCAGAGCAGCTCCTGCGTAAGACCTGAAACTGAATAGTACAATGGATTCAATTGCTGATCAATCACAGGTCATTTGTTGGAGACAGAAGAGGGGTTATTAGAGAACAGGAGAGGGGCAAGGAGCTAAGGATTTTATTTTTTATATATTACACATCTGTTTTTCACTCACCCGTCTTTTCACGTGAAAGCTAGAAATAATGAACAATAACTGTATGTTTTTAAAATCTTAACTTTTCTGATTCTCTCAGTAACACTGAAAGGCCAACTGGAAAGTCCTTTCTATATCCAATGTCTGTGCTCCACCTCCTTTCCCCCACCCAGCATTGATTTGTGCTATTTAAGAGCAGTTTCACAGAGAAGTCAGGCCCATCCTACAATCTTATGAGCTGGCCACAGACAAAGGAATGAAGGATAGTGGAGAAAACCAAGGCTCCCGGCACCCAGGGCACACAGTGGACACAGTCATCTGCAGTGCCAAGCAAGACGGCCAAGATCACTCCTTGCTTGGCATAAAAACCCAAAGTATACCAAAAGCTTGGCAACCTTCAAAAGCATCTCTTGCTTCCTGCATGGGGTGGAGAAAACAGCTTGCTTAGTGGGAAAAACCATAGCCCAGGGCAAATCCACTGGCTAGATTCATCAAAGAGATGGCTGAGACAGAACAGATTTTTCCTTTCTGTATAGGAATGACTCACGAGCTTGTTTATTCAAAAAGTTACATCCTCCATTTGAAGAGAGGTGGTTGATGGGAAAGCAGGATGATAATAATAATTGATGTTTGTACTGGTCAGCCCACTCACGCCTGTCCCTCATGTCTCTGGGCACAGTCACACAAATACGCCACCAATGATAATGTGGCCAGTGTATTTTGTTTCATTCTTCCTTCGTTCTGCCACACAAATAAAGCAAACAACACAGTGACCCTCTTTTATTTTACTCTTAAGTCATTTTAGAAAGGGAATGTGCTTTATTGGTTCAAATGAGGACTGGGAATAAGACTGCATGGGTTCAAATTTTTACTCTGTCAAATTGCAAACTGTGGGACCCTGAACAAGTGACTTAATTGCCCTGGGCCTCTGCTTCTCTATCTGTAAAAATGGGGATAACAATATTACTTATTTCATAAAGTTATTATAAGGATTAAATTAGTTGGTACATGGAGAACAGTTCCTGGCACATTGTTAGTTCTCAGTAAATGCTTGACATTATCATTATTATTACTTCACAGATGGTTAAATGTTCTTCCATTATGGATCTTCTCTCATTCACTATTATCTTAAGAGGTTCAAATTAAACCATAAATGTAATTAGGTCTTTGGGGGAAAATATAATTATCCTATGAAAAACATTTTCTTTTCAGCTAGGGAGATATTCTGGAACTTTTGAAAACTCTCTTTTAAATAAGAAGAATTTTGTAAGTATGGCTGTGTGTTTCTGTATATCTAAGGAATCATCTTTTTAAAAATATATGTGTATGTTGGAAGATAGGTCTAGACAGAGAGATGAATGGATACACAGATAGATATTTTTCTATTTTATTAACCTACTTCTTCTCTGCAATTTTGAAAACTCATAGCAACTGAAGAATTTGTCATTTTTCCTCAGTCCTGTATTTCGAAATTCACAAAGGTAAATGATCAGAAGGCATTAATAAATTGTTCTCTTCCATACCCTCTGTCTCTTTCAAACTTAAGGATAATAGAACCTGTAAATCCATTCTCTGACATGTGAAGAAAATTAACCAGTTAGTGGATTTTTTACCTCCTTTCAGCATGGCAATTACTATTCCACTTTTAATGAAGGCATGCTAGATTAATTTTTGGGGATTTCACTGGTCCATGAAATTCCTCTCCTACATTAACCCCCCCTAAAAAGAAGAAGAATGAAATAACATAAGTGCCTACTTATTTCCATACTCTTTACTGTGTTGTACAATGGAAATGAAACATAATCAGATCTGGCTGTAATCAGGGTTCAACCTGTCTGTGATTCACCTCCTGGGTTGTTTTACTCACTGGGTAAAATGAGAACGTCATCCCCAGGGCCTGGAATGGTACTGTTGTGTCCTCCCCAGCCTTCTTCAACACCTTGCCATGTTTCAGGGAGGGACCATTTTAAAGCTGAGTCAGGTGCAGAAGTAGAAGCTAGAAAATAAAATAGCAAAAATAATTTTGAAAATCTAATTTATGGCGATAACTTCCAAATTTTATTCTTATTTTAGGATGCTAGTGGTATTTTCACCAAAAAAGCTGCCTTTTAATATTTTATAAGTTTCTGTACAAATATTTATCAGCTAAAAAGCAAGTAATTATTCAATCCTTAGATTACCCTCACTTCTGAAAAGAATCCCACTTTTGTTATCATATATTTGTGTTTTGCCTTATAATAAATATGACATGCTTACCATGAAATATTTAGAAAATGCAAATAAAGGTAATAATTGCCTATAATCTCACTACCTTGCAATAACTACCTTATATGTCTGTTTCCTTCCAGAATTTCTCAGAATTTTTATATAATTGAGATTATATCAAATCCTGTTCTTATTTTTTACATCCAGTTTTAATTTTGCTTAGCTTAGCCTATTTTCCTATGCATTTTATAACATTATTAAAATGCCTTGTAAATATAATTTTAGTGGCTACATATCATAATATTAAAAACCCCATAATTTACTTAATTCCTAATGTCTGACATTTAAGCTCTTTCTACTTCCTGTTTAATTGTAAATAATGTAGTGTTAACTGTCTCTATGCAAATCTCTCAATAATCCTGATTATCTTCTTCAAATACATTCCTCAATGGAATGACTGAATCAAAGGTTATGTTCTTCCCACAGCTCTCCCTACATATTAAAGGCCAGGTAATAATCTCAAAACTCAGGGCGGCAACTTACACACAGATCATATATTCCAACCAGTTTTTATTGATTCTGCCTTTGATGATCAAATGGTATTTTCTTTTCAACCATCACATACTTGCAATGTAAATCTAATAATTTCCAGTGGGGACTATCCAATATTACATCATGTACAACACCATGCTGAACTGTATCTACCTGTTCTTTCCTGGGATATGATTACTGGCAAATACCTACCTGTTCTTTCCTGGGATATGATTACTGGCAAAGAGTCAGAAGGGTAGAGATTGTCTCAAAAGGGTAAAATGAAAAGGCCTCCCTCCTCTTTTGAGGGGAGGGAGGAGATCACATCCATGACTCGCTAATTTCACAACATAAATAGTGAGTACCTTCTCTATTAGAATTGCCCTTAAAAAGTAGGGATACAAAAAGGAATAAAATGCCACCCTTGCCTCTAAGGAGCTGATAGTGTTATGTCAGTATTAGGAGGATAGAAACTCTACACGGGCACTGAGGGGGGTTCTTTTTACGGTACCTGATCAAGAAAGAAAGACATTGCCAGGAGAAGCTTCCTGAGGGAGGTAGTATCTCAGCTACATTTTAAAGGCTTAGAAGTTATTCAGGTAAAGGGGAAGTTGTGATGAGTGTATGGCAAGAGGGTTGCACTGCAGACAGAAGGAGGAGCATGAGCCGAGGCAAAAAATGGGAAGTGGAAGAATGATAAGAAATTTTGGTGTTGCTGAACCACAGAGCTAGAAGAGAGGTAAATGTCAAGGTTGGCAAAATAACCAGAGGCCAGAGTATGAAGGATAACAAAGATAGAAGGGCTAGAGACTTCCAGCACATTAAGATAGAAGTGGATGAATACAGTTTGGGCCATAGGAAATTTGGGGTATCTTTGTGGTCTCCAGATGAAGCTATACAGCATGCAGTGGATGAACATGCATTAGATGGATGGAAAGAGCTCTGAGCCAGAAGATGAATTTGGCATGATCAGCCTAGAAGCTGTATTTGAAACTCTGAGGGTGGTTGTAATAGCTCCAGAGGATTTTAAGGTGAAAAGAGAAAGTGCCTGATGTCAGAAATATGAGGAAGACTTCGTTATTTTTTCTACCAGACCCAATTCCTCAGTGGTCATGGTTTAATTAGAGCCCCAGGATAACCTAAAAGTATATAGATTGTGGTCAAGCAGAAACCATAGGCAATTTAATTAATGCAAAATATACCACACACCTTGGGAATAAGGCAATGTCTTGGAATAAGGGTCACTCAGTAAGAGGCTTTATAAATATTTCATAAACTCCAATACTGAAATACCTTTCTAAGTTTTCTCCCAATGTTGCCAAAATACCCAGTTGAGGGTAGGGTATGGGTATTTATCAGGGTGACCCCTAGCTTGCCCCACAAAGTCCAGATAAAATGTCTCTGATGCCTCATTTCCAGTGTTATTTCAAAGAGGAAATGACTGTTCTCTAAATGCCAAGCTTTAGGAATCTTTAGTTACTTCAATATTATATCACAGATTCTGTACTTTTGTCATCTTTACTCTTGTTTATAAGAGGGCAAACACAGTCTTTAGTTGGACAAATTAGATCTTACGGTAGCTATTCTAATGAAGGAATATTATTATGCCCAAATTTAATTATTCTATACCATTCTGCCTTAAGATAAGAATACTAAGCGATAAGAAAACATGTTGCAGTCTCCTATTAGAGTTATCAGATTTCTATACAATTAATATCAGGATTCCATATGACTATTATTGACAATCAAATTTGTGGAGAGAAAAAGAAGCCTACAAGAGTTAAAGAAGCAACAGTCAGAGATCTACTGAGAGAATCAGAAGAGAGGAATGTCTTGGAATCCTAAGTAACAGAGCATCTCCAGAGGGCAGACGTGACCTTGTTCATAGCAGAGCTCTAGTAAGAGAGAGAATTAAAAGTGAGTGTTAAACTTGGCAATCAGGTCATGGGTGATCAAGATGATAGTGGTCCTGGTTGAATGGTTGAGATGGAAACAATATTACAGTGGATTGAAGAATGCACTGAAGGTAAGGAAGGGAAGACGTTGGGTCAGATCATCCAAAAACTCATTGAGGAATGGACAGTCTTAAGAGTTGAGAACCACAGCCTTTGATCTGTCTTCTGAATCTTTAAATAAATTAGACTTGTTTCAAAACTGCAGCCCATGAATTTTGGTCTGGACCAACATTCCTGATGAGGCCTCTCCTTGCTTCCCTGTGCAAATTTGCCACTCAACAAGCAGCTAAGATTTGAGGTGGTCTTGAGCTTGATATACAAGCCAAATGTTGCCCTCCACACCTTTGCTTTTCATGTGCCCAAGTTTTCATGGTTCTGCCTCAAGAGGAGACGAGGCTTTTGAGAAGCTTGCAGGAGAGTGGTCTGCTAAAGGAGGATTCGGTATCCACAAATTTGTTTTGCTTTTAATTGAGAGGCACTGAACATAAGAAGCAAGTAAGGAAAGAAAGGTTAACTGTAAAAGACAATAAGTTGTTCACTGATGGGGGAAGGTTTGGAAGATGCAGGAAGGGATTAGTTAACTCTAAACAAGAGAAGTGCTGCCTAATTATTGGAAGTCAAAGAACAGAACAAAAACTTAGGTCTGTGGGAAAATTTAGGAAAAGAATACCTGCTGATCTGGATGTTCTCATATGACCATGGACAATATGTGCTCTTAGTATGAATACACATTACATACTCATAGGGATTAACACATATATTGACGGTTAACTCATTCAAACATTGGATTGACCCATTCAAACAGTGGAATGAATTAATTAACACAGATAGATATGTTAATTCATTCATTCTTATTTTTGGCAAAAATGATATTGCAATACTTTTACTGTTTTACATAGAGCTACTCGTTAAAAAAAAAACATATTTAAACTTTGGCATTAGCACATATACTACATACCATGAGAATCAGGCAATGTCTTGGAAGTATGTTATTTAAAATTTCTTCCTAGTGAATGATATTGTACTAATTCTGTAACTCTTTGTGTTTTGAAATAGTTTTCTGTCCCAAACTATATGAGCTAGAAAAACTGGCTAGATTTTAATATAACTCATAAATTAATCTATTCCCGATAAGGCAATTTAAGCACATTAGAGGCTACATTGTATAGCAGAAGGAACACTGGGCTGAGTTGAGACACCAGAGTTCTTATCTAGGCTCATATGACTGACTATTGATATGACTAAGTTTAATCTCTGGGCTTCACATCCCCATTTGTAAAATGAGGCAACTGGTTAAGATAGCCTGTAAGGTCTCTGCCTTTGCTAAAATCCACAACTCTATGAATTATGGGCAATTTATCAGCAGTTGTAACTGACAGTTGTAATTGAAGCATCTCCAGTTAAACTGACCCCTTCTAAAAAGCTCTGAATGCTAGACACCACACCATCCTTCCAAAGAATCCTTAGTACAGAAATCTTCATACTATGTACTGAGTGACATACCACCCTGACTACAGATGGTTGAACCCAGAATGGCCATCCATAGGAGGCCATCCACAGAAGGGGGTCTGGCATAAGAGCTACCCCAACAGGTATGTCCTCTACAGAATAGGGGCTGACCCAACCAATCAAATCTCTCCTTGGGGAATTTGAACATAGAAAGTTTCAGAGAAGAGACAACTATACTTTTCCATGATAACAGTTATTTTAAAAGAACTGTGTTAATTGATTACTTAGTCATTTGACTGACATCCCCAAGAGACCATAAGACCCCATAAAGTTCAAGTCCATTCCATCTTGCCCATCATGGTATCTCTTGCATAAAAGGCACAACTTGCATAAAAGCCACTCAATAAACAAGGCATTTCGAACCATCTAAAGGCAAAGAGAGATGGACAAGGAACATAAAAAACAAAGTGTGATGGCAGCTCAGAGAACATTTTAAAAACAATCTTGAATCACATTCTTCATAGTCCAGTAAGAACGCAGTAGTAACCATCCGGATTATCGTTTAGAGTTTTAGTCCAGTCCTCTTACCTCATTTATCTATTAACTTAAATAGAAAAAAAGAGATCGTTTTCCAGTTAGCATGGGCTCTGCTCGGACAGAGCACAAAAGTGCCACTGAAAATCAAAAGAAATTTCTGCCTTTGAAAATATTTATTCCTCCTGCAAATGCATAGTTAAATTGACTCAAGATAAACAAAAACAAACAATGAAACACATCAGAAGGTGCTTAGGAGACATTTAGTCTTTGAGAATTGGCTTTTTGAGTTAGAAAGATTTCACAGAATCATCTGACTTTTGAGAAGGGTTTGTTTACCCTTATTTCCTGAAATTACCAGGAACAATTAAAGTTTAGAGACACCCTGAATTTTTCTTTCCATTTGGAGGGGGCCTAATAGCCCATCTGCAGTTCCTGGAGTCCTATGTGCACATATGGTCCATAATTTATGAAATGTGCTTATTTACATGTTTCAATTCTTACTTTCATTGTTTTGAAAAATAAATGCACCTTTATATCTTTTTTGCCACGCAGATACATATTTTAGTTACAGGGCAACACAATAGAGAGTTATCAGACATAAAAGCTTTAGGACTGATACCTGCCTGTTTATTAACAGTATGACAAGGAGGAATTTGTAGAATTACTAGAGGACATTCTGCTATACTAGACTCTTCTATTTGGTGGGTTAATACTCACCTGAAATAGTTGGGGGCATGCCTTCCTTCACCTGGAGAATTACTTGAACTCGGCCTTCACCTGAAACTAAACACCAAAAGCCACAACTTGCATGTGATACAAAGGTCATCTTAATATTAAAGATAGTCACACGTGAGAAAAAAGAATTTAGGCTAAATTCTAGTTGCCTAAATTTTCAAAACAAAAAAAATGAAATCCTTGTTAGTTAATCTAATAATTGATTTCCAACATTTGATTTTGACTGTTTTCATTTGATTAAACTTAATTGCAATGAGGTCTCCAAGAGAATTGGTGCATAAATAATTAGAAAAAAACAAAAACAGAAACAAAACCTACAGCTATATGTTCTCTGGAGGCCAGTGGTGTCCAGCAGGGCATACACCTCAAATCCTATTTTCTCTCCATCATTTTGTAGGCTCAGCTCTTAGAATTCATGTGTTTTTCACCAATAGAGTTCAGATCATCCATGAAGTGTATTTGCTTTACCTTTATCCAAACAAATTGTCCTTTTAATGAAGCCTTTTCCCCACCCCCTATCCTCCTCCCATCTTCTAAGCCAACTGAGCACATTTAAAAGGCCTGGGGTTCATTAATTTTAAGTGTTCAATAAATTAGTGGAAATAATCAAAAGGCCTGATTCTTTCTGATAATGACAATTTGATGTCAGTATAAACCAGTAGATTAAGCTGGGAACATATGCTCCTTTGCCAAGAGAGGCTGCTATAATTAAATAGTGAATGCATCTACAAGGTGCTCTCACGCCTGATTAATTAGTAATCAGGTGCGCAAACTCCATTTTTTGGTCACACCTTGTCTCTTATTGGTTAATTACCTTTCTGCCTTATCGTTTGTCGCATGAGCCACACCTCCCACCACTGGAGGGCCCCGTGTTGCTCAAGGCTGCAGCCTCAAAGACTGGGTCAAACTCATACTCTCCACTTTTGCTTTCCTAGAACTCTAAACCCTTTCCTCCATCATAGATGAAATAAACAAGATCATTCTTTCTAATTATAAAACATAAGCAGCCGGGCACTGTGTCTCATGCCTGTAATCCCAGCACTTAAGGAAGCCGAGGTGGGTGGATCACTTGAGGTCAGGAGTTTGAGACCAGCCTGACCAACATGGTGAATCCCATCTTTACTAAAAATACAAAAATCAGTTGGGCATAGTGGTGCACACCTATAATCCCAGCTACTAGGGAAGCTGAGGCAGGAGAATTGCTTGAACCCTCCGGTGCAGAGGTTGCAGTGAGCCAAGATCATGCCACTGCATTTCAGCCTGGGTGACAGAGCAAGCCTCTATCTCGAAAAAAAACTAAAACAGGAAAAAAATAAAACATAAACTTCAGAATATTACAAAGAATATGATCCCCAAAGAGATTCATGATGAGACCTCTTCAATTCTTCTAATCTTATTTTGGTCATCTTCTCATTTTAAAGTTTTTCTAAGGATGTAAAGCACTAGTTTGTGTCCTTCTCTTTACACTGCCACATCTTGAGACCAGGTGCAATGGCAGCATGCTCTTGAAATGTCCTACCTTTACCACCACTTCCAAGATTTTGCTTGTATTGTTCCTTCACTCTGTTGCTTATTTCACCCATCTTACTAAGTTAATACTAATAATAAAGCCACCAGTCAAGGTCTCATTTTTCTTTAAATATGATCTAACCCATCCACTTCTGTTCACATTGATCTGTGCATCCTTTAAAGTTGAAAAGCGCTTCTAAGTCCATCCTGTGATATTCATTCCAAACTTGTTCTCAATTTAATAAATATTTATTGAGCATCATCTGATAATTTAAGGCTACATCAATAGTTACCTTTGTCTTCAAATTTTTGAAGACAAAGACTTTCCTCATGCACCTTATGATATCAGATATAGCTAGAAATATAGATATTTCATTTTCATGCACCAATTTAGAAATCCTAGGTTTAATCTTGTATCTGTAGCTCTTTCTACTACACTGCATCAGTGGCTTCTGGGCTGAGTGGTGACTGGTTTTCTTAAACCTCTACACATGCACAAATGGTCCCCATCTCTAGGATAACCCTCTGCCAAACCAGACAAAACTAAAAAGTATATTGAAAATCTATTGCTCACTTCATAAACGTTGAGTGTGTGAATGCCAGTCAGTGAAGAGAAGTAGTTTCAGTATCACAGCAGACAGAGAAAAGATAACAAAAGCAGGAAAAATTAGAAGTCTGATTTCCTATACCACCACCTCTACATGCCCCAAGTCCCTTTGGGGGCAGATGAGTATGGGCCAGAGGGCTATCTCTTCCCAGTCATGGTCATGAAGACAACAGTGAATGGCGGGAAGAATGTGGGTGCTGAAGCCCAACAGCCTGGATCTGAATCCTGGCTTTTCTGGTTCCTAGACATGGGCCACAGACAAGTTATTTGCCATTTCTAAACCTCACTCATTTCATCTAAAAGTGGGAATAATCATACTATCTATCTCATAGGGCTGTTGGATAGAAAAGAGAATAATTCATGGAACATGCTTAGCACAGTGCCTGGTACATCATGAACAATAAATGTTAACCATTATCCATACTGTCATGATGGCATGCTCATGATTCCAGGTGCCAGTCAACAAGGCTCAAGAAATATGCTTTCACTTTCTACTCTTTTCACAGCTATACCTAATCATGATGAGCTGTAGTATTACAGAGTTGTAAGCAACTAAACCAGATCTGCTAAAGTTTGTTAAGTGTGTTGACTCTATAAAGAACTGTAAATGTGAAGTGTCGTTTCCAATTTGAATAAATACAAAGAGAGATGAAAATCATTTGAGAATGAAGGTATTGACTTGGGAAGAGTTTAAAAGCCTTACACAAGCTGTGATATTGTACATATGTTTTCTCAGTGCTTATGATTCCTGATTTTGTATTTGTAACATGAGAATGGTTAATCTTCCATGTTTACAAATGGAACGCCATTGTAGTTGATCCTTCCCAGATTGTAAGAAGATTTGATGCTCAAAAAGAAAAAAAAAAAGACTTCGGGCCAATTATTGCCAATTTTTTCTGACAACTGCTATATGATCAAAACTTGCTGTAAACACAGACATCTAGGATGAAGAGGAAAATGTGCTAAGAAAATGGCTCCTGGTAAGAGAAAAGAGAATTACTAAAGTATATGTGACACTAGGGCCTACCAGGGTAATGTGTTGTGTCTGATAAATTCTGTCCTCACTTAAGGCTCTAGGAAAGAGAAAAATTAATTATCTCCCTAAGCAGGTCTAATTCTCTCTTAACATTTTAGAGAGAGAAATAAGCAACCATTTATTTAAAAATAAAAAACACATGGAATCTTAGTAGGTTATAGACTCCTTCTCTATTTTACTCTTTCATTCATATTCTCATTCTCACTTTGTTGTTTTAGTTTATGCACCTATTAGGACCTCTCACTCAGGCCACATTTATCTAGTGCGTCAGCCGCTGAGTACACAGTGAGAGAACAGAAAATAGCAACTACAATTGGTATCTGCAAACATCATGCAATCCCACCCTGACTCAAGACTTCTCTTTCTGTCTCTGTCTGCCCTGGACCCAAGAGCTCCAGCTCTGTCTTCCTGAGCCAGCTGTTGGCCCTCTCTGCATTTTCACCTAATTCATCCACATCCTCTCTGTTACCTCCTCTGTTTCCTCCACATCTTTTCCCTGTCCTGACTCACAAATCTGCATATTCCTGCTGTTTCTCCTGTCCTGCTCAGTGAACTTGACCTCATTCCCCAGAAGCTGACCTCTTTGGCTTAGCCACAGAGAAGGCTTGCTTGTCAGTTAGTCCATGGCAGCTAAAGTTTGATTTACAAGACCACATTCCTGTCTGATTTCAGCCTCAGAGATAGCTGTGAAAGGCAACTTGGCCCTCGTAAAACATGATCCTTTAAAGGCCTTCACAGAAATAGTATATGAAAATCCTGTGATTACCTCTGAGTCTTCTATTATCCCAGTATCATTCATTTATGAAACAGTAAATTTGTTTAAGGACAAAAGAAAAAGAATTTGATCAAGACACCAACAGATACGTCTGCCTTAGCCGCAGTCCTAAAAGTTAGCTCAATTAAATATTCTTAATTAGCTCAGAGAACAATAACAATTGTTATTCTGACTCAGAGCAATGTTTTTCATCCTTCTTGGAGGTATTTGTGATTTCCCAGACCCTGCCATGGACCTGCAGAGCCCAAACCTCTCAGGAAGGTCCTGGGAATGAGCATTTCAGCTGTTTAGTCACAAGGCAACCTTAAAAAACACAAATGTAAGGAACTAAACAAATTTTATCATACTATACTCTCAAAATATTGTTTGTTCTCAGCAGCAGGTGTTCTTAGCAAGTGAAAAGCGAGACCTGGATGGAAAAGATCCTTATTTCACAATTATTACTTTTCATCAATTATACCAAACACTTACAGACCACATCATATTCCCAAGATGTAAAATGCACAGTGGTTATTTCAAAGGCATAAAAAGTTTCATTTTAGTATCTGTAAATTGTAATGTATTTTAGAAAAAACAACCCATATTAAACCCATGACTTCATGGATATTAATAAGAAAGGTTAGATTTTAAAAGTTAGACAGTATAGAAATTGATTTAAGAAAAATATTAAATAATCAGATAAAAGATGTAAGGATATGACAAAATTATGAAAATGGTACTAAAATATCTAAAGTTCAGGATTACAGTGTTAACTAAGTATTGCTTTTTCTTATAAATTGAAGGAAGAAGAGTTGGTTTATAAGGTTAGGTATGTAAGCTCCGATTTAAAATAAGTAAAGATGGCATACTAGAAAAAGCATTGAACCTACAGTCAGAAAAGCTGTTTGAATACTGGTTGCAACACCTATGACCTACGTGAATTAAGGCTAGTAACTCAGCATCGTTGAGAATTAACTCCTTAACCTGAGTGATTCCTAAAAGGTGTATTTGATTCAAAGTTTCCTTCTCTTTCCTTTCTCTTTTTCCCTTTCATTTCTCCTTTCTTTTCCTTTCCTTTCCTTTTTCTCCTTCCTTCTTTTCCTCCTTTTCTCCTTCCCTCCCTCCCTCCCTCCTTTCCTTTCTTCCTTCCTCCTTTCCTTCCTTCCTTTTCTCCCTCCCTTCCTTTTCCTTTGGAGAAGTTGTTTCCAACCAAAAGGCAAAATCCCTTTACACGTCTTCAGCCCCTGTTCTGTTATCTATATTTTTGCCATAAAGGTTAGTGCATTTCCCTGAAGTCGATTCTCTACATTACTGGTAAAGATCCTTGGGGATCTTTGGGAATGAGCTTTCTGTAAGAATGTAAATTAATTTATTAAATAGAATGCTATGAATTGCCTTAGAGGGCCTCAGCATGGGAATGGCTGCAGAGCTGTAAAAAGATTCTGATTCTGCTCTGCCTACAAAATCTTCCCCAAGAGATCAGGGGAGCCAGTTGACGCCTTTCTCCTCCTTAGATCCTAAAAGAATTCTTTCTCCAGAATTTGCAGGGAGTCTTCTAGACCAGCTGAAGACGAGAAGATCGATGCGAGCAGCCTGCTTGGCTCCAGGGCCCTTGTTGCACTGAGGAAAGGAAACCTGGGCAGAGCTAGACAGGATCAGGATCCTAGCCTCAAACCCAGGAAAGCATTCCTGATTTTTAGGATCTCCCAAGTTAACAGCATCTTTTCTGACCCATCTGCGTGATGAGACCTGAGTTCTTCTAGGCAACTTGGCACACACAATGAAGTCCATCTGCCTTTCCATGCACAGCCCTCTTGCCCTTTATTTGTGGTGAGGAGGACATTTGGACACAAGTGTTGGCCAGTCTGGCTAGACAAGTCCTTTTTTCAGATCAGAAGGTGGTGGTGCCGCAGAAGTCTCTGAGCTTCACAGGCAGACCTTCTCAGCTGCCGCCTCACACAATGTCCCAGCTCGGCTGCATCTCTGCAGCATGAGTGGGGGCTGTGTGAACTCGGGAGGGCAACTGTGAATGGCGCAGCATCTGATATGAATTTATCACCGGCTGCTGGTCGGGAGGGGGATCCAGCAAGGGGAAGGGGCTGTGAGTGTTTAATGCACCCTGCCACAACCCAACAGTTTGCCCTAAAGAGCCTTTTACCAATATAAAAGGACAGGGTCAAAAGTAAGTTGACCCCTGACAGAATGTACAATTATTAGAAGAAGGCTGTGTGCGAGCAGCTGCTGGAACCCCACTGACTCTGCATCGGGCTTCCAAGAGTCAGATTATGAATAATCAACTCAAGATTGTTTTCTCCACCCCTCTCCACCTCCCCTCCACCTCCCCTCAATCTTCTCCTCCTGTTTTGGGCAAGTCCTATTCTATTTCTACAGGAAGAAGCATAGCCCTCCCTAGCAGCTGCAATAATTGTGTTCCTATTGTGATGAAGACCTCCTCCTGGCCACCCCCCTACAAGTGGCCATTGTGAGGGGAGAGTCAGTGATTTTACGCTCCCTCTGATGCTTTGGGGGACCCAGCTGCCTAAGTGCTGACACAGGAGCGTGCGGAAGGCCAGGGAGGGGGCTGATGGAGGTGGAGGCAAGAGGTGGGGGAAACCCACGTCTGGGAGACTGGACTCTGACATACCAGACCTTTTGCATAAGTCAAGCCAAGAACAAATGAGGCATTATCAGGCCCCAGTGTTGAGAGGTCTCATCTCCCTTTGAAGTGGAGCTGAGCATGGGGCTGAGCAGCTTTTCCTCCTTTGGACCAAGCAAACATCCTTCTTTTGATATGCTACATGCTCATTATCTCTGCCCCATTTAATGATTTTTGATTGAAGGGTGGCGGCTGGGAGGCCGAGAGGATCGTTAGAGAGGCTCCACACAGCCAAACCCATAAGAAAGGCTTTCCTTGTGCCTGGGCCTAAATTTGGAATTTCTTAACAGTGTGCGCTTGTTCTTAGAGGCAGATAAGGGCTGAGCGTGAAATTCTTAATTAAGCAATAAATAGAGAGTGGGGTGTCAGCAGATGTAGCCAGTAGCCATGGCAACGGGAATCACATGGGCAAGAGAGCTGAGACTTGATGTAGGCCTCAGGCCTGGGCCTGACTGACAGCTGAAGAATCCTACAAAGCTTGTAAACCAGATTAATTAGCTGACTAATTATTTCATAGCGTTAATGTAACTAAAAAATAAAAATAGTTCACCATGAACTGAAACATCCTTGGAAAAAAACAGCAGGGAAAGAGGTAGTGGGAAACTGGCTCTGTAAGGCAGAGACATGAGCAGTCAGTGCATCAAATCACGCGAAGGGAAAAATGGGCTTGCTGGATTTTTCTCCCAACTTTGCAAATATAAAAGAACACTTGTTCTACAGTCATACCATTCCCCAGCATGGCACAGAAGCTATGGTAGGGACAAGCAATAATAGTTCATCATACTCATAATAGTTTATCACATCAAATATTGCTCCTGCGGGGTCCTAACACAAACGATAGCGCACATAAGTACTTTACCTGTGGTCTGTTTTGTAAGTAGCTCCTTGGGCAAAATTCTCAGTGGCTTAGAAAGACAACGTGAACTAATCTCCCTAACAGATATTTTTTAATGAGCTAGGTTATCTTATTCTGTGGCTAACAATTGCTTAAGTGGCATCAGATTTCAATCACGGGAACAATATATCATATATGTCATATTATTGTGAATCTCAGTTGTCTCACAAAAATGTAATAAAATAGAGGGAGATCCTTTCAAAATGGTTATAACATATACACTTAGTTTATGACACATGATATTGTTAATTGTCTATAAAGAAAGAAAAAATCTAGAGAAATAGTCTATCAGGAAAATGTTTACAAAGTAACATAGCACACTAACCACCCTTGAATATGTTTGGGTGTTTTGTACCACAGTTCCAAAAGACAAGTGAGTATTCTTAACCTTGCTGTGTAAATAAAGCCATTGAGGCATGGAGCAATTATAACACTATGCCCCAGGTAAAATAACCAGCCAGCCACTGATTAAAACCCTAAGCCCCAAGCTCTGGCCATGAGCTTTCCAAAAAAACTGCACTCCGTGAAACTGTTTGCTGAACAAAGACAAAACTTGCCTTGGTAGAAAAGAAAAATGCAAGGGTCAAAACATATTGTATGTGTAGGAGTTTTTTTTCTTTGTCACTGGGGATCCATGAGACGTGTTCTCCCATAACCCTGCCTAGCACCTCCACGATCCTTTCTGGTCAGTGATCCACGATTATTTAGTGGGCAGCACACTCTAGTGGAGAGATCCACAGCCAGGAGCTAGAATGCCTGGGTTCAGGTTTTTTCCACTCTCAGCTGGGTCTAAGATGAGTCAGGTATCTTAAATCACGTATGCAGCAGCCAAAGAGAGGAAATGAAGATAATTGTGATTTTTCTAGAACTTCCTATCCTGGGGGATGTGGTAAAGCAATACAAAAGATGGCCCACTTAGAAGTGGTCAACCAGTGAATGAAATTCAGCCAATTGTCAGTGAAGCAGCGCTCTCAATGAAATAGCAGCCAAAAAAAGGAGCCACACACCTCAAAAAATCTAATATGGAATTCTGAGGCCCTGAAAGAGATCAAGCAGCTTCCCTACAATAAAATAAACTTCTGTGTACACCACATTCCCATGTTCTTCATCCCAGGAATATGTCCACATAGATTATGTGGTCTTAACTCTCGCTATCTGCATAGATTATGTTTTATGTAAATTATCTCAGTCATGGTCCGATAAGGAAAAGTGGTCTGAAAAAGACAGCTAAGTGAAAGTAACAATCTAATCAATATGTAAAATGCATGGCACAGAACTGCAACTCTACTCCTTGGGCTCTTGCTCAGGTACCAGCAACAGCAACTACCATTATGGCACTGGGAAATGCAGTCAGGTATACGGAAAATGTAGAAGTCTAATCACCACCTTGCTATAGATCTTATAAACTTTACACAGATAATACCCAAAATTACAGCTAAATTTGCACAACCCAGTATTAGCCATGTGGCGCACTGCCATGGAGGAGCAGGGTGAGCCTCAGTTCCTCCTGAGTCCTCATACCGTCACTGTGACAGCCCGGAAATGAGAATAGAAGATCTAGCCAGCTATTTACTCTGTACACTCAGAGGATAAAGGGGGCACCAATGACCATAAAAGCTCCTACTGGGAATCCCTTCAAGAAGCAAGAGTCTCCAAGTTTATCAAACATTCAACAAATCTTCTGTGACTTCTTATGTCTTTTCCAACTCATATTCGAAGGAGGAGATACTAGGATATTCCAATACAAATAATTTTTAAAAATTAATAAAGGTTATCTACCTAATAGAAATGTTTTATATTAAGACATTCATTTGCATCATACATATGCACAGATACAGATGTACATGTACATATAAGCACACATGCACACAGCTATTTATACAGATGTGTATATAATAGCGTAACTTGCTATTAATTCAATTAATAATGCTATCAGAAGGGAAGAAAATCTATAGCTGCATGATTTGATTTTTTTTCTTTGTATCATAAATGGTTTTTATTATGTTTAGCTTATTTGAGTATTCAAATTATCTTGCAGTTCATGAACAGAATATGACCTATGGACAAGACAGCCACTTTGGAAGCAGGCTAAGTAATGGAAAAAGAGCAATTCAAATTAAAATTTTGTTCCAGAATACATATCAAGTGAATAGCCATAAAGTTAACGGCAACTATTTACTCTTATTTATGACTGTATTCGGCTGAAGTGGTAAAACAATCTTAGGAATCTCTGTCCATCCTAAGTTTTTATAGTTTTAGGTTACATTCATGAATGGATCAAATCAGAAATAAAATTTGAATGGTACAATTCAGTGCAAATAAAATATACAACAATCCTTTTGACAAAGACATAAAAAAAAAATACCAAGGGAGCACCAGACTCTCCTCTCTGATGCTATTAAAATTTAACAGTTCTGGAGCTCACCTATAGGTCTGACTCACTTGACTTATGGTTAGGCACAAGTGAGAAAGGCAAGGAACGGACTCAGGACCATTGCTTCACCCTCTAAATCCATGGCCACCTTGGATTTATGGCAGGGGCTAGAACTTGTTATGCTAATAAGATCCCCTGAATTTGACCAGGATCTGCTAAGAGCAGTTTATAACAAAATTGTTCTTGAAACCTACTTAGCCAGATTCTCCTTTTTACACACAACTGTAGGAAATGGCCTCACAGTGAGCTGAGATTGGAACAAGTAGGTACCAGGGTGCTCAGAGTGACCAATGCTGACATGGTATGGAAAAGGAACATTAAATAAACTCCAGGAAATCAAATGAAGTGGATAGTCCTGACTCTCACACTGGGATCCTGTGAAACATGTACAGTATGAAGATAAGAAAAAACCTTTGACTTCTGTGATTCTGCAGTCACAGTAGGGTTCCTGATTCCTTCATCCTCATGCTAATCTTGACGTAAACCAACATGGTCCACCCCTGGTGTTCATATCGGCCCTCCATACTACTCATCTTCCTGACCTCAGATTCTCATCAAAGGTTTTTCTTCTTGGCCTTCAACATAAACTTCAGTCTTAATTCAGCCTCTCTCTGCATTGACACCCTCTACCTTGCACTCTCTACTGTTCCTCATATCAATGGTCATAATCAGCCATCCATTTTTTTCTCTTTTTTTTTTTTTTTTAAATTTTTGTGATGGCGTCTCAGTCTGTTGCCTAGGCTGAACTGCAGTGGCATGCTCCTGGATCACTGCAGGCTCAACCTCCTGGGCTCAAGCTATCCTCCCACCTCAGCTGCCTAAGTAACTGAGACTACAGGCACGTGCCACCATGCCCAGATTTTTTTTTTTTTTTTTTTTTTTTTTTTTTTGGAGAGAAGAGGTTTTGCTTTGCTGCCCTGGCTGGTCTCAAACTCCTGGACTAAAGCACAACATCCATCTTTACATGTGCAATTGTTTCACTACAAACCAGTATGACACACCCTAACATAAAGATATTATTAATAACTACCAATGTCTAGTAAGCATGTTTTGTGGGCTAGACTCTCTGCTTAAGACATTTACATGTTATTCTTTATTAAATTTCCTATCCTTTGAGGTACGCCCTACGGTCATACCTCTCTATACAGAAGGAGGCTGAGCCTTAGAGAGACTCTTGCACGCCAGCTGGTGAGTATTGGAGCTGGGATTTAAACCCAGGCAGTCAGACTTCAGAGCACACTCACTCAACCATAACACACAGCTGAGATCCTCAATACTTCACAGCACAAATGTCTAGAATTCAAGGGTGATTGGCGATTTCTGACTATGTGCTCACAAAACATTCATCCAATTGGATACTTACCCAGATAAGTGAGTTGCCTCAACTGGCTATTGAAGAACCAGTCACATCCTTGGTTCTGAGCTGGTGATGGAAGAAATGGAAAAGACAGACCCACTCGAGTCCCACATTTTAGGAAGATGTCAGGGTAAGGTGGCAAATCTGTGTGCACCAGCCATAGGTAATTACCAGGAGCGAAGTTGTCAAAGGTTGCTGAGTACTGGAAGTGAAAGAAAAACACAATAGTGCTCATTTATTAAGGAACCCCCCTCATTCCACCCACTCCACCACACCCCCCTGTCAAAACAACTACAGAGAACACAGATGGGATAGCTTAGAAATCATGCAGTTCAGACCCAGATTGTACTTTTCTTGTGGGAAATGGGCCGACTTAAATCTACATCATAAAAAATTCATAACTAGAGCTGCAAAATCAGACTATGAAGACTGAAAGATGCCATAAGGTTCATCTTGTTTCACAATCTCAATAACAGAGGAGAAAACCAAGGCCAAGACATGTAAACTGACTTGCCTCAAGTCAAACAGCTAGAAGAGACAAGGCCAGGTCTAGAATGACTTTGCAGTTTTTCCCATGACTTGAAGAGGCAGGCAGTGATAGGCATGTCATCCATTTATCACAATAATAGCTAACAATGTTGAAGCATTTACTATGCAATCAGGCACTATTCACTCCAGTCATTCAGTCCTTGAAAGACTCCCCACCCCCATTGTTACGCTTACTGTCCCATTTTATAGTTGAGGAAACAGGCAGGCTGAGGTTCAGTAGCTTGCCCCATATCACAAAGCAGAAGAGTGCTGCATCAGGACATAAACCTAGGGTATCCGCCTCCAGAGGCACATCCTACTGTTTTCACTGCATGAAAATTCTCCAGAATGCTATCACGGGAATCTCAAGCAAGGGAAGAGAAGTGTGCATCCTTTCTGAAAGCATGGTGAGAAGATCAAAAGCAATTCTGTTCTGAATTCCGCATAACCATGGCACAGCTCTGTCTCCCTAAGATACACTCTCATGACGGTAAGGGGGAATATGTATGATGAGATAGGAGGAAATATATATGTTAAAAGCATGAAAAGAAGCTTAGGGAATTCCACTGGATTGCTGTTTAAAAATATGGAAAAATGTACTCACTTTCCATGTGGCCATTTTTTTTATTTCTAAAAATAAAAAAAAAAACAGGATATGTGTGCAAAACGTGCAAGTATATTACATAGGTACATGTGTATCATGGTGGTTTGCTGCACCTATTGACCCATCCTCTAAGTTCCCTTCTCTCACCTCTTACCCCCCACCAGGCCCTGATGTGTGTTGTTCCCCTCTATGGCCATGCATTCTCAATGTTCGACTCCCTCTTATGAATGAGAACATGAAGTGTTTGGTTTTCTGTTCCTGTGTTAGTTTTCTGAGGATAATGGCTTCCAGCTTTATCCATGTATCTGCAAAGGACATGCTGTCATTCCTTTTTATGATTGCATAGTATTCCATGATGTATCTGTACCACATTTTCTTTATCCAGTCTATCATTGATGAGCATTTGGGTTGGTTCCAAGTCTTTGCTATTATAAATAGTGCTGAAATAAACATACATGTGCATGTGTCTCTACAGTATAATGATTTATAATCCTTTAGGTAGATACCCAGTAATGGGATTGCTGGGTCAAATGGTATTTCTGGTTCTAGATCCTTGAGGAATTGCCACACTATCTTCCACAATGGTTGAATTAATTTACATTCCCACCAGCAGTGTAAAAGCATTCCTATTTCTCTACAGCCTCAACAACATCTATTGTTTCCTGACTTTTTAATAATTGCCATTCTGACTAGCATGAGATGGTATCTCATTGTGGTTTTGGTTTGCATTTCTCTGATGATCAGTGATGTTGAACTTTTTTTCATATGTTGGACATGTATATGTCTCCTTTTGAGAAGTGTCTGTTCATATCCTTTGCCCATTTTTTGATGAGATTGTCTTTTTCCTGTAAATATGTTTAAGTTTCTTGTAAATTCTGGATATTAGACTTGTGTCAGATAGGTAGATAGCAAAATTTTTCTTCCATTCTGTAGGTTGCTTATTCACTCTGATGATAGTTTCTTTTGCTAAGCAGAAGCTCCTTAGTTTAATTTGATCCCATTTGTCAATTTTGACTTTTGTTGCAATTGCTTTTGGCATTTTCGGCATGAAATCTTTGCCCATGCCCATGTCCTGAATGGTATTGCCTAGGTTTTCTTCTAGAGTTTTTATGGTTTGGGGTTTTACATGTCAGTCTTTAATCCGTCTGGAGTTGATTTTTGTATAAGGTATAAGAAAGGGGTCCAGTTTCAGTTTTATGCATATTGCTAGGCAGTTTTCCCAGGACCATTTACTGAATAAAAGATCCTTTCCCCATTGCTTGTTTTTGTCAGGTTTGTCAAAGATCTGATGGTTGTAGATGAGTGGTGTTATTTCTGAAGTCTCTGTTCTGCTCCATTGGTCTATGTCTGTTTTGGTACCAGTACCATGCTGTTTTGGTTACTATAGCCTTGTAGTATAGTTTGAAGTCAGGTAGCATGATGCCTCCGGCTTTGTTCTTTAGTTAGGATTGTCTTGGCTATACAGGGTCTTCTGTGATTCCATGTGAAATTTAAAAGCGTTTTTTTCTAATTCTGTGAAGAATGTCAATGATAGTTTGATGGGAATAGCACTGAATCTATAAATTACTTTGGGCAGTATGGCCATTTTCACAATATTGATTCTTTCTATCCAAGATCATGGAATATTTTTCCATTTGTTTGTGTCCTCTCTTATTTCCTTGAGCAGTGGTTTGTAGTTCTCCTTGAAGAAGTCCTTCACATTGCTTGTCAGCTGTATTTCTATGTATTTTATTCTCCTTGTAGTGATTATGAATAGGAGTTCACTCATGATTTGGCTCTCTGCTTGCCTATTGTTGTTGCAAAGGAATGCTTGTGGTTTTTGCACATTGATTTTGTATCCTGAGATTTTGTTGAAGTTGCTTATCAGTTCAAGAAGTTTCTCAGCTGAGATGATGGGGTTTTCTAAATATAAAATCATGTCATCTGCAAATAGAAACAACTTGAATTTCTCTCTTCCTTTTTGAATACCCTTTATTTCTTTCTCCTTCCTGACTACCCGGCCACAACTTCCAATACTACGTTGAATAGGAGTGGTGAGAGAGGGCATCCTTTTCTCATACTGGTTTTCAAAGGGAATGCTTCTAGCTTTTGCCCATTCAATACAATATTGGCTGTGGGTTTGTCATAAGTGGCTCTTATTATTTTGAGAGATGTTCCATCGATACCTAGTTTACTGAGAGTTTTTAACATGAAGGGATGTTGAATTTTATCAAAGGCCTTTTCTGCATCTATTGAGATAATCAAGTGGTTTTTGTCTTTGGTTCTGTTTATGTGATGGATTATGTTTATTGATTTGTGTATGTTAAACCAGCCTTGAATCCCAGGGATGAAGCCCACTTGATCATGGTGGAAAAGTTTTTTGATATATTGCTGAATTTGGTTTGCCAATATTTTATTGAGGATTTTTCACATTGATGTTCGTCAGGGATATTGGCCTGAAATTTTCTTTTTTTATTGTGTCTCTTCCCAGTTTTTGTATCAGGATGATGCTGGCTTCATATAATGAATTATGGAGGAGTCCCTCCTTTTCAATTGTTTGAAATAGTTTCAGAAGGAATGGTACCAGATCCTCTTTGTACCACTGGTAGAATTCGGCTGTGAATTCATCTGGTCCTCAGCTTTTTCTGGTTGGTAGGCTATTAATTACTGTTTCAATTTCAGAGCTTGTTATTGGTCTATTTAGGGATTCAGCTTCTTCTTGGTTTGGTCTTGGTAAAGTGTTTGTGTCCAGGAATTTATCCATTTCTTCTAGATTTTCTAGTTTATTTGCATAGACATGTTTGTAGTATTCTCTGGTGGCAGTGTTTATTTCTGTGGGGTCAGTGGTGATATCCCTCATCATTTTTTACTATGTCTCTTCTCTCTCTTCTTTGTTAGTCTAGCTAGCAGTCAATCTATTATGTTAATTTAAAAAAAAACAGCTCCTGGATTTATTGATTTGGGGATGGGGGGCTTCTTGTCTCTATCTCCTTCAGTTCTGCTCTGATCTTATTTATTGTCTTCTCCTAGCTTTTGGATTACTTTGCTCTCACCTCTCTGGCTCTTTTAATTGTGATGTTAGGGTATCAATTTGAGATCTTTCTAGCTTTCTGATGTGAACATTTAGTGCTATAAATTTCCCTCTTAACACTGCTATAGCTGTGTCCCAGAGATTCTGATTCATTGTCTCTTTGTCCTCTTTGGTTTCAAAATACTTCTTTATTTCTGTCTTAATTTCATTATTTGCCCAGGAGTCATTCAGGAGAAGGTTGTTCAATTTCCATGAAATTGTGTGGTTTTGAGTGAGTTTCTTAATCCTGAGTTCTAATTTGATTGTACTGTAGTCTAAGAGACTGTTTGTTATGATTTAAGTTATTTTGCATTTGCTGAGGAATGTTTTACTTCCAATTATGTGGTAGATTTTGGGATAAATGCCACAGAAGAATGTACATTCTGTTGATTTGGAGTAGAGAGTTCTGTAGACATCTACTAGGTCCACTTGATGCAGAGCTGAGTTCAAGTCCTGAATATCTTTGTTAATTTTCTGTCTTGTTGATCTGCCTAATACTGACACCGACACTGGGGTGTTAAAGTCTTCCACTATTATTGTGTGGGAGTCTAAGTCTCTTTGTAGGTATCTAAGAACTTGTTTTATGAATCTGGGTGCTCTTGTATTGGGTGCATGCATATTTAGAATAGTTAGCTCTTCTTGTTGAATTGTTCCCTTCACCATTATGTAATGCCCTTATTTGTCTTTTTTTATCTTTATTGATTTAAAGTCTGCTTTATCAGAAACTAGGATTGCAACTCCTGCTTTTTTTTTCTTTCCATTTGCTTGGTAAGTTTTCCTCCATCGCTTTATTTTGAGCCTGTGTGTGTCTTTGCACGTAAGATGGTTTATGAGTTCTTGACTCCTCATCCAATTTACCAGTCTGTGTCTTTTAATGTGGGCATTTAGCCCATTTACACTTAAGGTTAGTATTGTTATGTGAATTTGATCCTGTCATCATGATGCTATTTGCTTGTTTTCCACACTAGTTGATGCAGTTTCTTCATAGTGTCATTGGTATTTATACTTTGGTGTGTTTTTGTAGTGGCTGGTACCAGTTTTTTCTTTCCATATTTAGTGCTTCTTTCAGAAGCTCTTGCAGAGCAGGCCTGGTGGTAATGAAACCCCTCAGCATTTGCTTATCTGGAAATAATTTTATTTCTCCTTCACTTATGAAGCTTAGTTTGGCTGGATATGACATTCTGCATTGAAAAGTCTTTTCTTTAAGAATGTTGAATATTGGCCCCCAACCTCCGCTGGCTCGCAGAGTTTCTGCTGAGAAGTCTGCTGTTAGTCTGATGGGCTTCCCTTTTTAAGTGACCTGGCCTTTCTCTCTGGCTGCCTTTAATAGTGTTTTCTTCATTTTGACCTTGGAGAATCTGATGATTATGTGTCTTGTGGTTGAACTTCTCATGGAGAATCTTAATGGTGTTCTCTGTATTTCCTGAATTTGCATGTTGGCCTGTCTTGCTAGGTTGGGGAAGTTGGGGAAGTTCTCCTAGATAACAACCTGAAGTGTGTTTTCCAGTTTTTTTCCATTCTCCCTGTCTCCTTCTGGTACTCCAATCAATCATAGGTTCAGTCTTTTTATGAAGTCCCGTGTTTCTTGGAGGCCTTGTTCATTCCTTTTCATTCTTTTTTTCTCTATTCTTATCTGTATGTCTTATTTCAGTGAGGTGGTCTTCAAACTCTGATATCCTCTCTTCCACTTGGTTAATTCAGCTGTTGATACTTGTGTGTGCTTCACAAAATTCTTGTGCTGTGTTTTTGGCTCCATCAGATCGTTTATGTTCCTCTCTAAACTGAATATTCTAGCTTGCAATTCCTCTAACCATTTTTAAGGTTCTTAGCTTCTTTGGATTGGGTTAGAACACGCTCCTTTAGTTCATCATAGTTTTTTATGACCCATCTTCTGAAGCCTACTTCTGTCAGTTCATCCATCTTATCTTCCATCCAGTTCTGTGCCCTTGATGGACAGACACTGTGATCATTTGGAGAACAGGCACTTTGGCCTTTTTGGTTTTCAGCATTTTTTCATTGATTCTTTCTCATTTTTCTGAGTTTGTCTAGTTTTAGTCTTTGAGGCTGCTGATCCTTGGATGGGGTTTTTGTGGGGGCCTTTTTGTTGTTGTTGTTGTTGATGATCATGCTGTTGTTGTCGCTTTCTGCTTGTTTGTTTTTCTTTCAGGTCCCTCTTCCATAAGGCTGCTGTAGTTTGCTGGGGATTCACTTCAGGCCATATTCATCTGATTCGCTCCTGTGCCTGGAGATGTCACTCAAGGAGGCTGGAGAGTAGCAAAGATAGGTGCCTGTTACTTCTTCTGGGATCTCTGACCTCAAGGGGCACCAACCTGATGCCAGTAGGATCACTCCTCTATAGGGTGTCTGACAATCCCTGTTGGAGGGTTCACCCAGTTCGCTGGCATGAGGAGCAGGACGCATTTAATGAAGCACTTTGTCCCTTAGTTGAGAGGCTGTGTTTCACTGGGGGGAATCCACTTGTCTGGGCTGCCTGGGTTCCTCAGAACTACGAGGAGTAGAGGCTAAGTCTGCAGGTCCACAGAGACTGCAGCTACCCCCTCCCCCTAGGGGTTCAGGCCCAGGGAGATCTGAATTCTGTCCCTGAGCTTCTGGCTGGAGTTATCAGAGATCCTGTGGGGAAGCCCTGCCCACTGAGGAAGGATGGTTCAGAGTTAGGCCTGAAAAGGCACTCTAGCTTCAGACTGCCATAGCCGGTGTGCTGGGCTGTGGGGACAAGACTGGGACAAAGCCATCCAGCCTCCCTGGCTCCAGCTGGGGAAAAGTGCAGCCTGGAGCTATAGAAATGGGTGTCACCCTTCCCCCACCCAGGGAGCTTAGCATGTTAGGCAGTTACAGGTCCCAGTGCTGGCTGCTGCCTCTCCTCCAAGGAGCTCAAATGGCTTAGACAGCAGGCAGCAAAAGCCGATTCTGGTCGCCCCTCCCCCTGGGAGTTTGGTAGGCTTAAGTAGATTCCAGCTGAGAGGCTGTAAGAATCTGCGTGTTCCAGGCTTAGGACACTAGGCCCTGGTGATGCGGGTTCACGAGTGGGAACTTCTTATCCGTGGGTTGCATAATTCTGTGGAAAAAAGCAGTTTTCCTGACTGTGTAGTGCGCTCACTTACCGCCTCCCATGGCTGGGGGACGGGGTTCCTCTTCTCACACTGCTCTTCCTTCTCTCTGTGGGTCACACCAGCCTTGTAGTCAATTTTGATGAGTGTACCTGGATACCTTGGTTGTCAGTGAAGGCTTCACATACTTATTATGTTTTTATTTATTTATTTATTTATTTCCAATGGGAGTCTTCGAATGTCTCTGCTTCTAGTAGGCTATGATGGCCATTTCCATCTTCACTGCTGTTATTTGTCTTCCTTAACCCAATCCAGCCTGGGGACTCAGGCTTCTATTTGCAAATTAAGCTTTGACCACAAGGTGGCAGTATGCAATGTAAAAATGCTTTGGTAAGGCATTTTCTCTGGCTACAAACAGTTCTCTCTAGGGTAAATTGGCTATTAACCAATAATTTTTAAAGAAATGCAATTCTATAAGATCTGTAGAGGTTATTTCTCATTGTATTAACAAGTTCAAATTTTTAGGCGGAACCATTCTACATTCACAATAACATGTGAATAGATTCTAAAATTTTCAAGTTAAAACAGCAACCAAATCTCATATTTAGCTTATATTTATCTGGCCAAAATGCTACTGCAGTTTTCTTTATCAGTGTTAGAATATGCCAAGACTTTCAATGACGAGATAAACTGCTCCTCTTTCAACCCATTTGTTTTCGATCTCAAAGAAAGAAAGATAAGAACCCATGAGAATGGGACATATCAACTAATGAATTGGGTTACCTGCAGAGATCTGTTGATCCACAGGCTCTCAAAATGCAATGTGTAGATCTCTTGGTCCAAGAGCAGAGCCATCCAGCCATAAGGGTTAGACAATGTATCACGTACATAATTGACAGTGGTTGTTTTATTTCTGCTGTCTGTCATGGTTAAATCACAAGAAACTTCAGGAGCGTTCACTCTAGAGTGATTTTAAAAGGAAAAAAAAAAATAAGTTGCAAGATTATTTGCTCATTCTGAATCCAATGTATTCCTCTTCTGTCAATTGCAATCATCTTTCCATTTTCTCCATATATGTCTTAGGCCCTTTTTAGTTGTATGTCTAGGAAGGTTTCAGTAGTCACTGTGTGAGTAAAAACAACCCAGTGGGAAGTTGACATTGGATCATTTGCATATCACAATGGCCTGGTGAACTGGAGGTGGTGACTCTCAAATCTTTTTTTTTTTTTTTTTTTTTTGAGACAGAGTCGCTTTTGTTGCCCATGCTGAAGTGCAATGGCACGATCTCGGATCTCAGCTCACTGCAACCTCTGCCACTAATAAATGTCACATTAATGAATTTGTGTGAGCCAGGACTACATACTATAATTTTAACAAAGAAATGTCTATGGCCAGAATTTTCCCTTGACCAGATTTATCATCAGCAGAAAACATTATTATTGGTAATTGGATATTCGCATGAGGAACAATTGACAGAGACCTGGGCCCTGACGCACCTAGGTGCTGAGACTCTCAGAAGGCCAGCTCCAAATACCCTGCAGGAGTGGCATCAGCATCCTTCTCTAGAATAATGAGGTAACCTGCTCATCTTCTGCAGGCTTGTGTAATGCCTAGTGGTCACTGCTACTACAGTACCTATGAGTTCTTGGCTATGCTTTTTTTTAAAACATAGACTATACGATCCATAAGTTAGAGGTGTTTTCCCCTTTCTTATTGGTATCCTCTGCCCTGGCACAGGGCCCAGCACACAATGGCACCCAAATCATGTTTGTTATGTGAATGAAGAATGAATAGATGAGATCTTCTAAAAGCAGCCAGTGACATTTTCTAATGTAGATAAAGTGTTCTAGAAGAATTGCATTTTACCAAATGAGGAAACTGAGGCAGTGCAGAGCAAAAGCAATATGTGAGTATCACGTAATAGAACTAGAAATTTGTGAATCCAGTTACCCAACTTATTCTATATAGCCATCCCAGAAAATGATTCTTAAGACTTCATTAAAACATAGATTTAGCCAATGATTAGACCCTAAAAGATAGTCAAAGTGGAACTAAAGAAATAAAGCAAAAGCCAGAAAAAAAAAATCAATACACATTATGACTGTTCTTCCTCCTTTGGTTTAGTTTTCATGAAAATCTTTGTGGCATTTTGCTGCAGGCAGATAATTAAATTCTCAAAGTAAGGGAAATGAGACAAAAGAGGACATTGGGTTTTCACAGAGAGATGGGGCATGAGTATATCTAAAGCCAATTTATAAGCCAGTGGAATATTATAAAAAGGAACATTTTTTTTCAGTGTTGCACATTTGGACACTGGAACCAAATGGGTATCAACTGAAATCTAGATCAGCACCCAGTAGATGTATAAACCTGGGCAAATTTCAGACCCTTTTTAACATTTAGATTCATTTATTTTTAAAATTGAGGCAACAATAGATCTCATATAGGCACTATGAAATATAAAGGTAATCTACACAAAGCACTCACCAAGGCCAACAATATCTACTTAGATGTCTTTTAAGAAAGAACCTCAAATATGCTAGATTTACGATTCTGCACTACTTATTTGAATGTCTGGAGGTTTATTCAGGATATTTGGTCATTTAAAAACGTACCCAAAACCCTTCCATGGTACAGATCACTGAGCCTGGCAATGTAGCACTTGACACATATTTCCTGAAAGATTAAATGTATTTGTTTCATTCATTAATTAATGAAATGAAAGGGATGAAAAATGCTCAGGGCATTTGGGAATGAAAGAACTACTCTTTTTTCAGATTTCCCTATGCAGCATTAACTGAACCTTTACAAATCTCGGAGGAGAGGAAAATTTCTTCCTTTCTTTGGGTTTTAGATACTTAGGTTTGTTATCCACCCCTCCCTACCCTCCCCCGCTTTAGGATTTAAATTGGAACTAATGGACAGTTCTCAACCTATATTCGTAGAATCCGAATGAGCACAAAGATCATCTGTTCTAACTTCCAATCCAATGCAGGAATTCCCACCAAGATATTTTATCTCTCCCCTCTTTCAGTTATACAGTGTTCACATCTGCAAATAGAAAACATTCTATTTCTGGAATTCAGTTCTAAATTATAATATTTAGAAAAGGTTTAGAATGTTAAATTGCCCTTCTTAAAATTTCCAGCCATTTGCCCTCAGTCAACATGGCTCTCTCTTCCCCTGATGGAAACCATGAGTCCCATAGTCCCAGGATATTGTCCAGTAACAATTTGGCCCAACTATTTAGCAAATAAAAATAAGCTTCGGGGACATAAATGTAAAACAAATATGATAAGAAGAGGTAAGTTAGAACTTAAGAAATATCAAATTGGCTACAGTAAGTACTGTGGTCAGTAAATAAAATACATTAGAAATATCTAAATTTCCTGGAGTACAGAAAATGATTCCAAGAGTTTCAGGTTCCAAAAGTATATCCTTCCAGCTTTTACTGAGATATACGGGCTTGGAAAAATGAATCACAACACCTAAATCCACAAGAGATTAATTGATAAATCAGAATTTTTGGTTAATGATTTACAATAAAAAATAAAAGTGCCTTTCATATAGTGAGAGTCAACCAAATATGTTCTGAATGAATAAACAAATGTTTTATGCACCAGAACACTCCAGCTGGTTATGCAGTAACATTTCTCCCCAACTGGGAAGTCTACCTAGAATACCACATGAAGGTCAAGAGATTTCTTGCAAACTTATTTTCAAAAGAAATCAGCAGCTGGGGGATCCTAAGTTATTAGAGCTTGATACAATCAACCCCATATCAGTAGGATATTTGCCAAGAGCACAAACACAGTTAGTGGCCAGAAAACCTCTCCTGGCAATATGCACTAATAATGGTCTCCAGTCTAGGAAAATGCTATGATTTCCTTGAAAACTCATGTTTCTTCTACCCTAGTCAAGTGCTCTCAATTAAACCACTTTTTAAAATAGTTTTATCTTAACTATAAACCAGAAGAAGAATTCCGTTCAAATGCATCCATCTGTTCACATTTAATTCCTCCTGCCTCACCTATCTTCTCATGCATATCACTTTGATCATTTAAAAAAAAAATTACCTCAGTATGTGATGATACAAACAATTGGGTAGATATTTCCAGAAATACTGTCAATTCCAGCGATGTGGTCCTAAGAATTTGCCTGGTCACCTTGACTAGACTTAATTATTCCTGAAACTTCAATTAATACCACATTTATAGACCAATTTTTAGGATGTTATTTCCCCTGACTCAGTTTCTATAGATTACAGTTTCAATTATTGAAGGAAGCATTTTTCAGATCACCTCTCTGGTTTCTGAAGGCCCAAACAAATATGGCCCCTATTCAAATAGTGTCAAACTGCTAAATGGTAGCATTCATTTGGTTTTATTTGTCTTTGGAAACATTGCACCTTCCTTTTGATGTTCCTTTCCTTCTAGTCAGAACCCAATTATCTGAAGCAAACTCCTCGGCCAACCAGAGATATACCATAGCACACTGTGATTCTAAATTACTTTTTTTTTTTTGAGACAGAGTCTCACACTGTTGCCCAGGCTAGAGTGCAGTGGCGTGATCTCAGCTCACTGCAACCTCCACCTCCCAGGTTCAAGTGATTTTTCTGCCTCAGCCTCCTAAGTAGATGGAACTACAGGAGCACGCCACCACACCTGGCTAATTTTTGTATTTTTAGTAGACACAGGGTTTCACCATGTAAGCCAGGCTGGTCTCGAACTCCTGACCTCAAGTGATCCAGCCGCCTTGGCCTCCCAAAGTGCTGAGATTACAGGCCTAAATTATCCTTTCTTATTTCTTTTTCATGCACTCTCTCAGAGCCTTGATTCTGTCGAGCTCCCCTCACCCATCTCAACTAAGGTTTATTAGGGATGCAATTTCACAGGCACTCATGTGCAGCACCAGCTTTCTGTAGTGCGATACAGGTAGAGAAGGAGGTTATCATACATAACAATACTTTTATCACAGCTGGTAGTAGAAAGGGTCATACGGTAAGCATTCAGATATGCTATCCATTCTGAGAAGCAAATCAAAATGCAAAAGACCCGTCTTTCATCAGGCAAGATGCCTTGTACTGTCCATCACCAGGGGCCAAAAGTTCAGTCAGATCATCTCCTGTCCTCCTAGACCAAATGCCAGAATTGCCCATGGTGGGCTCTTCTGAAAAGCACCAAAAGAACATCAAGAGTCAAAAAACACCATGAAGAGAACTTACCAACCATAATTACTACAATTTTCACTTGCCCTAAATAGCCACCAATTTCCCCATGCCCTAAATAGCCACCAATCTCCCTCTCTTTACTGTTAATGAAGCAAAGGAGCACAAAAGTATTTCTAATTTGGAGGAGCCAAGGGAGTCTGCATGGGCCATTAGCAGCAGAGAGCTTCATTACTTGGGGAAGAAGTCTCTCCCTGAACTTCTCATGGCTTTATGTGCAAGAAATCAGGAGGCAACCAGTTTGTTTTAAATGTTAACCCTTAACTCTGCATCAGCAACAGCTCCTCCTGTCTATGATCAAAGAGGCAAAAGGGCTGTAAGCCTTACATGTTGTTTTCCCTTTTCTGTGAGCTGCCTTAATATTTGTTTGTTTCATTAATTTTATTTTTCATTATTTGAGACGGAGTTTCACTCTTATTGCCTAGGCTGGAGTGCAGAGGCATAATCAGCTCACTGCAACCTCCGCCTCCCGGGTTCAAGCAATTCTCCCGCCTCAGACTCCTGAGCAGCTGGGATTACAGGTGCCAACATGCCCAGCTAATTTTTTGTATTTTTAGTACAGATGGGGTTTCACCATGTTGACCAGGCTGGTCTCAAACTCTGGACCTCAGGTGATCCACCCGCCTCAGCCTCCCAAAGTGCTGGGATTACAGGCATGAGCCACCGTGCCCGGCCAAACCTGTTTTTAATTCAGGGAAATGTTCCATTAGAAATATAACACTATCACTTGGTAAAAACTTCCTGGTCAAAGTACCAACTTACTTAATAGTTAGTTACTTAAACAGTTGTGTAACTTAGTGCCCATGTACTGTGAAGAACTGTTGAATCCCACAAAGGATTTGTCAAACAATCAACAATACCAATGAGAGCATACATTAACTCGTGGGTTTTTGTTTACCATTAGCTTACTTTTTCTGAGAGTGTGTATCTTTGTGTATTAAAGACAAGCATTGCACTGAGCTCTAAATGCTCATGATTTGAAACAACTGTGAAATAAATCCTTTATAATTATCCATCTCCTAAGCCAGACACACCACAATACCTAACCTCAAATGGTGTTGCAAATATCCTCTGAATATTTTGTGCTTGCTGCTGTCATTCTCATCTTTTACTGCACAAAAGGAAAGAAAAATAAAAATTATAAGCACAGCCAACAGATTTCTGTGGCATGGTTTTGCATGCACATCCTTTAAAAACATACCATGCTGATAACAGTCCTTGTCACAGCACCACTATTCTACCTGCTGACCTGCCACCATTCTGTAATATTTCATTATCATTGTATCATTAGGTTTTTCCATTCACCGCCTTATGGATTCAGAAACACTTAAATATGTCTCCTCTAAGGAATTATCTACAGTTTTTGCAACATTGTTATCTGCTGTTATATTAAGACAATATTTCTTGCCCATTCTATCTTAAACCATGAAGAAAAGCAATAGATGCCCATTATCCTGCTTTCAGTGACCATATACCATTGCATCTCTACTTTTGATTTGCTGAGTCCAATTGGAATGGCTGCTTGAGAACATGAGAACACTGTCATTGAAGCAACGCAACCAGAAGGTAGACAGGTAGACAACTGCTTGTCAGAGATATTGAAAAATATTTTATGTAGCAGGTAGGAAGTTAGACCGAGAAGCCTGGTCTCCCGCTCATATACAGATATGCATACTGGTGCTGTGATGGGGATGACTGACACTGGCTGGCGGGAGCTGATCACTGACCCTTCTTCCAACTTCATGTTCACTGCTATCAGGTTGGAGGCTTGAAATAAGGCATGTGAGAGTATTTTCACCATAGAATTAGGCAAATGCAATAAACCAGAGCTTTTTATTCTGGAGAGCTAGTTGTTAAACCTTTACCAGCATACCACTGGACCCTTTTATTATTCATAAAACTTAATACCCATGTCATATTGTTAATGATATTCCTCAGTTTGGGGTCCATTATGATTTTTAGATCTTTTTCTATTTTAATTCTGTAACCTTTGCTGCCAAGGGAAGATAATACATCTTTGAATTTTCTTGTCTCACAGGGTTGTTTTTTAAGGACTGAAGAGATACCATTACTGATGCCATGCCTATTTATCCCTAGGAAGGAAAGTTAGGCAATTATTAGAGGAAAAGCTAGGCCAAAATTTCCATTTGAACTCTTTTTTACTTTTGCATTCACAGAGGCAGGGGGTGCGTCATACTTTGAACACTGACACATTAAGAGCAGTTACATAGGTAGAAACTGAACACAAGCACTACAGGAGAGGATGTTAAGCAAGATCTAAGAATCAAGGTGATCAACAAGAACATTTACCTTTTATTTGCCAGGAGAGGTGGGAAGGAAGAAACAGAAGGTCTAGGGCACAGTGAATTGAAGCCTATGCCCTGACAGACCCCAGATTCTATGACCACCTGGGAGGTTTTGCTGGGCTAGTACAATGTCATGTGATGATTATAAATTAGTCCCTATTTTTCAGGAATTGGATTAAGTTAAATTTGAAAAAACTTAATTCCTTTGTCAGGCATTTGTTTCTCAGAAACAAAAAATTCTGCATTAATCTATCCAGTTAGTAATATGCCTATGCATTGTTTTGTAAATCACAAATGTAAAATATTCTTTAAAGAGTACCTACTACATACATGCCAAGCAACGACCCTGAGAGATACATACCATTATACCCATTTTAGTGATTAAAAAGACAGAAACAAAAAGAGGTAAAGTAACTTATCCAAAAAAATGTACCCAGGAAGTAGAGGGGATATGACTGTACCCACAGAGGACTGTTAATTACTTCTCTATTCTTCAGTCTGAAAAATAATTTCAAACATGTACCATGTATCTGTCCTATTTTATGTGCATCCTATATAAACTCAGAAGGATTGGTCAGCCAACCTACAAAATCTTGCAAGCTCTTCTAATTTCCCTCACACTCAATACAGTCACTAATTAGAAGACAGAATCAAGGTCTGGTTTGTTGATACCTCAATGAGTCTATGACAAGTGAAGAAGTTATAGATTGCTATAAACAACGACAAAAATTTCCCAGACAATAATTATGAGGGTTGAGCTCACATCCACTCTATCACTATCTTATGTATCTATTCCACCAAGCCAAGAAAACAGTTACAAATAAAGGCAAACTGATGACTGAGTGGGGGTAGGGTGGGGTTGGATTAGAGAAGGAATCAGCAATTAAAATAAATCTCCAAGTCAAATGATTGCCCCAGAAAAGCAAAAGCCCAGAGAATATTATGAAAGAACATTCTTAACTGTTAGATACTCCTCGGAATTTTAGAAGACTAGGGATAGCATTTTACTCCTGGGTCTTCTGAATAAAAGCTGAATGCTGTGGACTCCTCATGAACATGTCCTAGGAAAGATATGGATAATAATAACACTAAAGGAAGATTTGGGGGTAGTCTACTATTTTTTATTTATATTTATTTACCCAACACTAATTGTTCTGAGTTGCTATGTATTAAACATGGTTTGGGGCATCATAATACAAACAAAAATCCTATTTGCCCTTTTTACCATCTATGAGGAGAGATGGACAATTTATAAAGCTTCGCAGGTGCTATGAGTACTGATTAGAGCAAGTATAAAAAGTTAGCACACAACAGAGATATCAAAACCTACACAGAATGCTCAGGGAAGCCTAGCAGAGAAAATGACCTCTATGCTGAGTTCATAGAAGCTGAACATTATGAATTGAAAAGCACAAAGAAGTTGAATGTAGCTAGGGGACAGAATGTAGGAAAAGTAGAATAAAGTGCTGACAGATGATGCTGGAACCTAAAGCAGACAGCAGGTCATGGAAGCTCCAAAACACATTTCGGAATGTGAGGCTTTCCTTGGTAAGCACTGAGAATTCTTTAAAAGTTTCAAGCACGGAAATGGATGGCAAGATCAGATCTGCATTTACAAAGTTCAGAGATTTAAGCACTACAAAAGGACAAACTAAGAGGCTGTTGTGATTCTACAGGTGAAAAGTTATGACAGCCCAGACTGGAGAAGGATTTGGGGAAGGAGAGAAGTAGAAAGACTCAAGAGGGATTTCTTAAGGAGAGAAAATTGAGCTGGGAGGTGATTAATGTGGGAAATCAGGTACAAAGATGAGTTAAGGATGACTCCATGTTTTAGGTTTAGACCCCAGCATTTGCATCAGTGGGATTCTGAGCATGCAGAAACAGGTCTATAGAAAATAATCATAAATCCCATTTTGGCAAGTAGAGTAGCCACACTAAAAAGGTCAAAATAATCAGGTTAAATTAATTTTAGTAATATATTCAGCCCAATCTTTCCAAAATATTATTTCAATATGATCAATATAAACAAATCATTGATATATTTTGCATTCTTTTTTTTATATTAAGTCTTAGATATACGGTGGGTAATTCACTCTTAGGGCACATCACACTTTAGACTAGGGGGATCTAAAAATAGCACATAAAAACCTATTGATCATATCATACTTGTTTCGTGTAATTATATCTACACACACACAAAATTGTTTACCTAAAGTTTGGGATATATAAATCCAAGAACTATGTGGGACATTTTATCATTATAGGGCCCTGGAGAAAAACAGTCACTGGCATGTATTTCTGATATGAGGTCCTGACATACATTGGCAGAACTAACACCATCCGTGTCTCTCTAGGAACACTGAGGTTATAAAGGGAAGTTGGTAGAAACAGAAGCTGGGAAAGGAACGCTATCCAGAATACCTGTGGCTTCTACAGAAAGCATGTTTTGAGAGCTGATGAGAGAGAAAACAATATAAGCAGCACTCATGCAGATCAAGTATGCTGTCATTTTAACAAAACACAAACTAGACTCTGCCTTGTAGAGATTGCCAGTTTTTTCTTCAACCGAATATTAAGTTGTGTGGCCAACTTCAAATATTTAAGTACTTCCATCAGCCCAACTGTTGGCTTTGAGTCATAGGAACCAATAAAGCAGGAAGTGCCAGAAAGGTAAGCACCTTCAGATTTAAGGTAGTGAGGGACAGGAATAGAAGGTTGCCAATGTCAAACACAGAACTTATAGTGAAAATGGACCAGACAGGGGGCCTACCAAGGAAAAACTCACATTCCAAGAGCTTGGTTATTAGCAAAGGAGGAAGAGGATGTCTTGTTTATGCAGCTATGTAAAGCCTCACTCCCTGCCCTCTCAGGACCTCTTGCTGAGGGAGGGAGGTAAGGGTTGAAAGTGAAGACAGCAGGGTGCTTATGCCATATTAGATCTCCATCAACATGCAACCCCAAAAGATCATGACTGTGAGAGCTTTGTAAATCAACTCTTAGGGTGCTTGCCCCAGGGCAAATAGCACAACAAATTAATCCTTTCTCCATGAAATGCAGCAAAGTTTGTATCTATGCTGAATTCAAATTGCTCATTAGCTCTGACATGTTCCTAATGAGGTTATAATGCTTTGGGACAAAGATCAAGCCACTGAGCGCAAATAGCTAGGGATAGAATCATAGAAAGATAAAATTAGAAGGACCTTAGAGGAGTACCTCTCAGACTTTAATATAAATCACCTGGGCACTGTAATTCAGGACAACTGGGTCCCAGTCCGAGATTCTGCATTTTTAAGAAAATCCTGGTGCTGCTGCTGCTGGTCCATGGACAACACTTTGAGCAGCAAGGCCTTAGAGATCATCTAATTCAGTTGCCTCTCCTAGAGGTCAGAACGTCAGGGCCAAGACTTGTAACTGGAAGCAGGCTGAGACTTCCAGGTGACTGATTAGGGTCAGTTGGGTACTTGTCCATAGACCTGTGAGTCAACCTGAAAATTTTAAATAGAATCTAAGGATTAGAGTGACCAATCATCCTAGTTGACTGAGGAAGTTTTTGGAACATGGAATTTTCCTTTTTAAAACAAGAAAAAAATCCAAGAAAACTAGTATAAGTTTTTCATCCTGCCAGACCCTTTTGAATCTACTTAAAATAATACAGCATCAGGATTATATTTTTCTCGACCTTGTCAGTTCCCAAGTGGTGGGATCATGACCTGCTGCCAAGGCAAGCACCTTAATATCCTGTCCCAAAGACCTCAAAAAGCAAATGCTCAAACAAGGTTGAGGCTCTACAGAGCCTTCTACTGACAAGTGCCTCTCTAAGAGACAGCCTACCAGTAGATCTCAAAGTAAAGCATCATAAAGGACTACCAAGAACACGCAGAAATATTATAGAAGCATATAATGTACCTTTTAACTATACAAATCTATTTTCCTCATTTGATAAAATGCATATAAGAAATAAATCACTAATTTTTATAACTCTTGAAACACTCATTTAAAACATCTTTGGTAAAAGCACTAAAGTAATAAAAATCAGGCTGCATCCTTGAGAATAAAGAAAAAGTCACGCTCTACACAATCAAAATGATTATAAATCAAAATATATCCCTACATATTATTATTATAATACTCACTGGAATTTGGTTCATTAACATTAGGTAGAATAATGAACGGTATAGAAAGGAAAAATAAAAAATTTGCAGACTATTCAGTGCTAGCAGTACATTGCTAAGGCTTCCAAACCAGAATGCCAAAGCACTATTGCATATGCATTCAAAACACAGAGTCAGTACAATCCTAACCACAGTGATTCTCACTCCCTGGAGTTTACCTGTTCAAATAAGAGGCCAGTGTGGTCTGACTGAATTATGTGACTTAATATTCATGGAGTTAGGACACTTAAAGTAAGAAAATAAGTGTGGCTAAATATATACAATGCATTTGGAATAAGTAAAAGACAGAACCCTAGACACTCAGCAATCATTACCTGGAAATTAAAGAGGGCAAGAGCAATCCTATTATGCATTATAAACAGCCCCGCTGCTGACTTAATGGTAGTTTGAATAGCATAACCAAGGAGTCTTTGCTCCAATATTAATAGGAAATGTATTGTAGGAATCCAATAGTTCATGAAATTAACAAGGAAAATGAACTGAAGTGAAGCAACTTTGCAAGTAATAGGAGGCATCAGCAATTGCTTCCCCGGAGCATATTGAACACTTAAAAAGAGCTTGGGAAGAGTACATGTATATTAATGAGAATGGACATTATCAGAATTTTTTAATAATACTTTTAAGTATATTTCAAACTCTCTGTTGGTTGTAAGTCTTTTTAAGCAGAAGTTATTAGCCCAAAATGTCAATAAGAGGTCACAGGCTATGAGATCTGTTCCAGGAATGTTGCAAGTTAACTGCCATTTAAGTCCACTTCAAACTACTATACACTCATGATTCGGCAGCTGTCAAAATTATTCCCATTTCACTTCAGTAGAGCTAAATACTTCAAACAATCTAGAAAACAACTTCCCTTCTATAAACCTCAACAGCAGGAATAACAGATGCATGCTCATCAGCATGCTAAAAAATATAGTTAACACCACTTACAAACCAATTGACATACGATGAAAAAGAACACCTCCTCCACAGGCACTGCCATGGACAACCCGACCAAAGCTTGCATTGACCAAACAAGAAGCTGAAAGGGTTTCCATAGAAGCAAGAATGTGACTCCTATTTTTCCCAGACAGAGACCCATCCAAGTCTTCCAAAATTGCTGCATGAGGAAACGGAAATGCCACTAAGTTTGAAGAGTTTGTAAACTTCAACTGGCTGGTCTTCACAGTAAAGCCACCTATAGATTGGAAGACAGAAAGATTATTACACTATGGCACAAATAGCAACTAAATTCACTGGAGTAATGGTCTCAGGATTTAAACTGCATATTTATCCAGTTTTACAATTCACCTATTCATGCAAGAAAAAAGGTGTTTTCTGTGGGTGTTTTACAGTGAGTGTTGACTATATGCCAAGCTCTGGTATATGCTAGAGATACTAAGAGCTTTAAGCGCAGCATTGGCCCTACCTTCATGTGGTATATAGTTCACATTGTAGGGCAGTGATATTTCTACCAGGGTTGGTTTTACCTTCCAAGGGACATATGGAACTATTTTCAATCATTTTTGGCTCTCACAACTGGGGAGTTGGCAGTGCTACTGGCAGCTAGTAGGTAGAAACCAGAGATGCTGCTAAATACCCTACAATGCACGGAATAATCCCCAAAACAAAGAATTATCTGGCCCAAAATGCCAATAGTGCCAAAGATAAGAAACTCTGGTCTAGTTGGAATTAGAAACAGAACACATTAATTTATTAATTACTAAACACTAAAGATGCTATGGTTTAGCCTTCCAATCTTTCCTCTTCCATTCCTCTATGGTGAGTCTAAACTCTCTAATACTTCTTACTATGAGGTTCATACTTTAAACATTTACCTTCAACAGTAAAACTCAATTAATCACTTAGGCAAATAGTTTTAGTAATACACTTTTTAAATATTAGCTCTAGGACCACACTTCTTGGTAGTCTTTCCCCAATACTGCCCCCATGTGATTCATTGGTACCGTTAGTCCAATTGCCTAGAAAGTATGGCACTGATCTACTTCGCACACATGTCATTAAAAGAAGAAAACTGAGTACACATCTCCCAATACATATACTACCATACCATAACGTATTGTGTACATTATAAAATATACAAAAAAGAAAATAAGATACAAATAGAGGCTCTAATGTTTTCATTCTGTGTCCCAGTAGAGTACATGCAGTGAATTCATTCATTCATGAAAGGCTACACAATTGCACCTCTGGCAACTTCTGTATTTCATTTAATACCACAAACCACCTGCAGCTCTACATTTCAGTCATATTGGACTTCTATGTGATTCCCCAAGCAAACTTGCTTTTTGGATGCTATTTCTTTGTGTATACCGTTCCTATAAATTCTTCTTTGCACATACCTTCTTGCAAACTTCTATTCAACTTCCCAAACCCTAATCAGGAATACTCTCTGTGAACTCTTGCCTGACCCCTTTCCTTGGCCCCTTCACTGACTTTGCTGAGTCCTCTCATACTGCATTCATCATGCTCTCTTACAATGATGGGCTTGAACATTTATTTTTGTGCCTAGATCAAGAGTTCCTGGAGGACAGAAACTATGTGTTTTTCATATTTGCACCCCCTAGGTCTTTAAGCACAGCCTGAAATAGACAGTTTTAAGCAACTGAAGAGAGGGGTTAGCCAAAATTATTCCGTGAAGAGGAATTAGAGCTCATAGGAGTAGTGTGATTTTTTTCAATGTCTCATGAATTATATGAAATAGTGAAGATATTAAAGAATTGAGGAATTGTGATTGCAAGCACTTGTTATGAGGCATTTTTATTTCCATTATTATTTCTACAATCCTAAACTCAGATGCCCCCCAAATAAAAAAAATCTTTCACTCTGCCTACATAGGAAAAAAAAAGTCAAGTGGAGACTTGCTGATTATTCATTTAATTAAAAAAAACAAACAATTATCTAAATTGGTGATTCAAACCACAAGAGCATATTTACTTGAATTACTTGGTTTGGCTGTTTACAATGATCAAATCAACTAGATTACTCTCTACCTCTTCCACCTTAGCCCATGAGTCCTTCAAGTTGTTTCTTACCACCTCTGAGATGTGGTTAAAAAGTGAGCAAGAATTTGCATGGTTCCCTTTGTGCATACATCAAGCCCTGGACTGTTGAAAACCTTAAGTACCTAAACTTTGGCTCTTTCAGGAAAGGTTGTATGCATGTTAGTTTACACCCAGGTACCTACCCATCTAACTCCATTCATTTAATCAATGAACTGCCTACTAGGCACCTGGCTCTGTGCCAGGTACTAGTAATAAAACTCTGAGCAAGAAAGACATGATCTTTGCCTTTATGAAGGTCAGAGTCCAGCAGAGACATAGGACCATAATGATAGAATGTGATAGGCACCGCAATAGGAGGAGGACAGGGAGCTGCAGAAGCTGCATTGGGAGAACCTCCAGGATTTCTTTTAGGAGATTTAAGCAACAGTTTCTACTGATGTAATCTTATAACTGAAAGAAATAATGATTCACAAAGTATTTGCCACTATTTATAATACTGACTTGAATATTGGCCTTTTTTATCATCTGTTCTGTCTATTCAAATAATTACCTTGTCCTCGGGAACAGCCTGAACAGGTTCTAATGGCCACACAGTTGATGAGATCAAAATTAATAAAGATTGTGTTAGACACCATCAGTTCCCATCTTTTAGGAGTTTTAATCCCAGATGACATACACAGGCTTCCCTGTGATTTAAAAAAAAAAAATAAAGAAAGCAAAATAAGAAAACTGGACACAAAATACAATTAATAATGCATGAATAAAAACAAGGATTAAAAAAAACAAGCTATCGACTAACAGAAAATATTTGCTAATCACATAAATGACAAAAGACCTATATCCAGAATATAGAAAGAATTCTTAAATTTCAACAGTAAGCAAACAGACACTTCAAAAATCAGAAAAAAAAAAACCTTCAAAAGATAATCCAGCAAAGAAAATATGCAGATAACAAGGACAGGAAAAAAACGTTGAACGTCATTATTCACTAGAAAAACGCAAATTAAGATCACACGAAAATATACTATGCAACTATTATAAAGGATAAATAGAAGTATCGTGACAATAGCAAGTGCTGATGAGGATGAGAAAGAATTAAAACTCTCCTATGTTTCCAGTGGAATGCAAAATGAGACCACCACTGTGGAAAAGTTTGGCAGTTTCTTATAAAGTTAAATATGCCCTTATCATATGACCTAGCAATTCACCTCCTAGGTATTTACCTTAGAGAAATGAAAACTTATATTTATATAAAAATCTAAGTAAGAATAGTCTTACAATTGAGGATTACCAGAAATTTTTCAAGAGCTCTCAACATGAAAAACAGTGAAACAATAAACAAACAGCAGAAAAGAAACCCAGTAAACAAAAAGCTAGTAGAAATCAGAAGAAAACAAAAAATGCAAATGTTTATAGCAGTTCCATTTATAATCACCAAATCTGGAAACAAGTCAAACACACCTCAACAAATGAATGGATAGACAAACTGTGTTACATCGATCTAATGGAATACCATTCATCAATAATAAGGAATGTAATATTGATACATGAACAAGTTAGATGAATCCCAATGGCATTCAGGAGTCAAAGAAGCCAGTCTCAAAAGGTTGCATACTTTATGACTCCATCTATATGACTGTTGAAAAGGCAAAATTATAGTGATACAAAATAGATTAGTGATCCTCAGTGGTTTAAAGTAAGAGGAAGCTGTGGCTACAAAGATGGAACTAGGAACTGGGGCAGATACAACTGTTCTGTGTCTTGATTGTGGTGGTGGTAGTTATACAAATGTGTACATGTGTTAAAGCTCATAGAACTGTATATCAAAAAGTCAGCTTTGCAATATATTAATATATTTTAAGAACTTTAACAATAAGTCTGAAAAGACAAAAACAATAAATGTTTTTATAATTTTCCGAAAAATCTCTTTGACAAACACTATCCAATTAAGTTGCTAGTCCCTCACTGTTCCATTGTTAAGAATAGTCTTACTATTGAGGATTACCAGAAATTTTTCAAGAGCTCTCAACATGAAAAACAGTGAAACAATAAACAAACAGCAGAAAAGAAACCCAGTAAACAAAAAGCTAGTCTAGAAATCAGAAGAAAACAAAAATTGTCATTAATGGCCTCAGAGAAATAAGCATATTATGTCCATGAAACAAAGAGAAGCCTAAAAAATGATTTTTAGAAAAAAATAAAAGAAATAGAGTAGAAAAAAGAAATTGTATATCATAGAAAGTAGAACAAAAAGACAAAGAGATGAAAAATCAGTGAGAACAATAAGATGAGAAAACATTCCAGGAGGCCCAATATTTAAATAATCATAGTTTTAGGGAAAAGAAGAAAATATAGGGGAAAGAATTACCAAAGAAATAATTGAAGAAAACTGTCCAGAATGAAAGAATATAATTTTCCAGACTGAAAAGACCTACTCAATATCTAGCACACTGTTTAGAAAAAAGAGTCACAGCAAAGTACATCATATTGAAACTGCAAAACACCAGGGACAAAGAGACATTCCTAACAGCTTTCAGAAAGGAAAAAATAAAAGGTTACATATAAAAAGCCTGGAATCTGAGTATCCTTTCTGTTTCTTTTTTTTTTTTTTTTGAAACAGAGTCTCATTCTGTTGCCCAGGTTGGAGTACAATGGTGTGATCTCGGCTCTCTGAACATCCGCTTCCTGGGTTCAAGCAATTCTCCTACTTCAGCCTCCCAAGTAGCCAGGACTCCAGGCACACACCACCACATCCAGGAAATTCAGAGAAAGGGTTTCACCATGTTGGCAAGCCTGGTCTCGAACTCCTGACCTGAGGTCACCTGCATGCCTTGGCCTCCCAAAGAGCTGGGAATACAGGCGTGAGCCACCACGTCCGGCCTAGAATCTGAGTATCTTAAAACTATCCAACCTTAAGAGCAGAAGGAGCTAGAAGATGATGAAATATTACCTTCAATATTTCTTTTTTTTTATTTGGGAGAATACCTTTTATTTAGATAGCTATATAGTATTGAGAAGAACAGACATGTACGTTCTATTTTTTTAATTGCATTTTAGGTTTGGGGGTACATGTGAAGAACATACAATATTGTTGCATAAGTACACACATGGCAGTGTGATTTGCTGCCTTCCTCCCCATCACCTATATCTGGCATTTCTCCCCATGCTATCTCTCTCCAACTCCCCACCCCCTGCTGTTCCTCCCCTATTTCCCCCTAACAAACCCCAGTGTGTGATGCTCCCCTCCCTGTGTCCATGTGTTCTCATTGTTCAACACCCATTTATGAGTGAGAACATGCGATGTGTGATTTTCTGTTCTTGCATCAGTTTGCTGAGAATGATGGTTTCCAGGTTCATCCATGTCCCTACAAAGGACACGAACTCATCCTTTCTTATGGCTGCATAGTATTCCATGGTGTATATGTGCCACATTTTCCCTGTCCAGTCTATCATCGATGGGCATTTGAGTTG
>CAUYLG010021641.1:0-38201 GCA_963573385.1 Cacajao melanocephalus | reverse complement strand
TCTAATATTGACACTTGGATGTTAAAGTCTCCTACTATTATCATGTGTGAGTCTAATGATATTTGTAGGTTATTGAGAGCTTGCTTTATGTATCTGGGTGCTCCTGTATTTGGTGTATATATATTTAGAATATTTAGATCTTCTTGTTGCATTAATCCCTTTGCCAGTACATAATGTCCTTCTTTGTCTCTTTTGATCTTTGTTTGTTTAAAGTCTGTTTTATCAGAGACTAGGATGACAACCCCTGCTGCTTTTTCTTTCTTTTCATTTGCTTGAATAATCTTCCTCCATCCCTTTATTTTGAGCCTATGTGTGTCTTTGCACATGAGATGGGTCGCCTGAGTACAGCATATTGATTGGTCTTGACTCTTTATCCAATTTGTTAGTCTGTGTCTTTTAATTGGGGCATTTAGCCCATTCATATTAAGGTTACTATTGTTACATGTGAATTTGATCCTGCCATTATGATGCTAGCTGGTTGTTTTGCCCATTAGTTAATGCTGTTTTTTCATAAGACGTTCTTTACAATTTGGTATGTTTTTACAGTGGTTGGTACTGGTTGTTCCTTTCCAGGTTTAGTGCTTCTTTCAGGAGCTGTGGTAAGGCAGGCCTGGGGGTGACAAAACCTTTCAGTATTGGATTGTCTGTAAAGGATTTTATTTCCCCTTTGCTTATGAAGCTTAGTTTGGCTGGATATGAAATTCTGGGTTGAAAATTATTTTCTTTAAAGATGTGGAATATTGGCCCCCACTCTCTTCTGGGTTGTAGGGTTTCTGCAGAGAGATCTGCTGTTAATCTAATTGGCTTTTCTTTGTGGGTAACCTGATCTTTCTCTCTTGCTGCCCTTAGCATATTTTTTTTCTTCATTTCAATTCTGGTGAATCTGACAATTATGTGTCTTGGGGTGCTTTCCTTGAGGAGTATCTTTGTGGTGTTCTCTGTATTTCCTGAATTTGAATGGTGGCCTGCCTTGCTCAGTTGGGGAAATTCTCCTGTATCATATCCTGAAGAGTGTTTTCCAACTTGGATTCATTCTCCCAGTCACTTTCAGGAACACCGATCAAATGTAGATTTGGTCTTTTCATGTAATTCCATATTTTTTGGAGGTTTTGTTCATTTCTTTTCATTATTTTTTCTTTAATCTTGTCTTTTCAATTTATTTCTTTGAGTTGATCTTCAATCTCTGGTAACCTTTCTTCTGCTTGATTGATTTGACTATTGAAAGTTGTGTGTGCTTCACGAAGCTCTTGTGCTGTGTTTTTCAGCTAAATCAGGTCGTTTATGTTCTTCTCTACACTGGTTATTCTAATTAGCATTTTGTCTAACCTTTGTTCAAGGTTCTTAGTTTCCTTGCATTGGGTTAAAACATGCTCCTTTAGCTCAGAGAAGTTTGATATTACCCACCTTCTGAAGCCTGCTTCTGTCAATTTGTCAAATTTGTTCTCCATCCAGTTTTGTTCCCTTGCTAGTGAGAAGTTGTGTTTGTTTTCCTTCTAACAGTCAGGCCCTTCTGCTGCAGGTGTGCTGGAGTTTGCTGGAGGTCCACTCCAGACCTTGTTTGCCTGGGAATCACCAGCAGGGGCTGCCGAACAGCAAAGATTGCTGCCTGTTTTTTCTTCTGGTATCTCTGTCCCAGAAGGGTACCTGCCAGATGCCAGTCAGAACTGTCCTGTATGAGGTGTCTGTCAGCCCCTGCTGGGAGGTGTTTCCTAGTCAGGATGCATGGGGGTCAGGGAGCCACTTGAGGAGGCAGTCTGTCCCTTATCAGAGCTCGAGCACTGTGCTGGGGAGATCTGTTGCTCCCTTCAGAGCTGCTGGGCAGGGATGTTTAAGTCTGCTAAAACTGTACCCACAACTACCCCTTTTCCCAGATGCTCTGTCCCAGGAAGGTGGGGGCTTTATTTATAAGTCCCTGATAAGCTGCTGCCTTTTTTTTAGAGATGCCCTGCCCAGTGAGGAGGGAGTAAAGAGATACAGTCTGCCTGCAGTGGCCTTGCTGAACTGCTGTGTGCTCTACTTGGTAGCTGTGTAAACTTCCCAGTGACTTTGTTTACACAGGTGAGGTTAAAACCACCTACCTGAGCCTCAGCAATGGCAGACACCCCTCCCCCAACAGAGTTCAACTGTCCCAGGTTGAGCTCAGACTGCTGTGCTGGCTGGGAGAATTTCAAGCCAGTGGATCTTAACTTGCTATTCTTTGTGGGGGTGGGACCCGCTGAAGCAGATCACTTGGCTCCCTGGCTTCAGCCCAGTTTCCAGTGGAGTGAACAGTTCTGTCTCACTGGTGTTCCAGGTGCCCCTGGGCTATAAAACAAACAAACAAACAAACAAACAAAACTGCTGCAGCTAGCTCGGTGTCTTCCCAAAGGCAATCCAGTTTTGTGCTGAAAACCTAGGGCCCTGGTGTTGTAGGCATCGGAGCGAATTCTTGGTCTGCGGGTTGTGAAGACTGTGGGAAAAGCACTGTATCTAGGCCAGAGTGCTCAAAACAGTCTCTAATGACTTTCCTTGGCTACCAGAGGGAGTTCCGCATCCCTTGTGCTGCCCAGGTGAGGTGACACTCCACATGCTTTGGCTCACCCTCCTTGGGCTGCACCCACTGTCTAACCAGTCCCAATGAGAGGAACCAGGTACCTCAGTTGGAAATGCAGAGATCATTCACCTTCTGCATCATTCTCACTGGGAACTGTGCACCGGAGCTGTTCTTATTCAGCCATCTTGCCAGCAAGCCACTATTTTTTTACTTTCTTAAAAAGCATTTAGACAGTTTCATTCCACAGGTTGGATACTTAATGTTCAAGGAGTGCTTGATTTTCTAAGGTTCTTTTAGTCAACTGAATTTTCCAATTTTTATTGTAGTCTCTATCCCTTCCCCCCTCTCCATAATAATAAACTCTTGAAATTTTGTCTGGATTGGTATCGTATAGACTTCTCAAACAAATATATACATGTATGACTTTTAAGAGGAGACCAATATGCTGAGGAATAGCAAGAATGAATCAGACTTGTCTATGAGGTAAGTGGGGCCCAAAGTAACTAGGAATAGATGTGGTAAGTAAAAGGAAGGGAGAGGTTGTACTTACGTATCTTCCCTGAGGTTTGCAATAGATAAGGTTGTTCACTAGGAAACTGCTTTTGGGGGTCATGGCTGTGTACACTCTGAGAGATGGTGCAAATTTATAGCAGAAAACAAATATTTACAGCAGTAATTTGTAGAGGACCAGAGCATCAGAATCTCCTGGAGAACTTTTTTTTAACCTACCTACCACTGCCCATTTCTCATATGTCTTGTCTGCCTCTGGTTGAGAAAAACAGATTGAGAGAAAATAATGAATAACTTCACATTTGCAAATGTGACTCAAATAGTTTCATTTTCTGTGTGCTTGATTATAAATTTTAGGATACTGCAATATTGAACTTATAAACTCATTGTACTTTCCAAAATTTTAGTTTCAATTAAAGTTTTTAAAATGTTTGGAATGCATTTTTATAGAAATAATTTTATAAGTGATGGTAAGGGTTTTTTTTTCTGTTAGCACATGAAGCTGATTTATCACATAAAGTACTTGAAATAATGTGTATTTACAATGAAAAATAATATAAATCAAAATTTCAAAACTGTACACATGAAATAAAAGACACACCCTCCACAGAAAAATTCAAGTTCTTTATTTTGAGCTCTGGTGCTTGAGGAAAAGCAGATTTAATTAAAGAAGCACAAATAAGGCCTGAAATCCTATTGCAGAGGTTTTGTAGGGGTTCCTTTGTTATCTGTGGAGGGTGTTCAGGTTCTTGGCATCTTGAAAAAAGAATTAGTTAAGACGTGCCAACCAAGCAAGGAAAGAATAAAGCAACAAAACCAGATATTTATTGAAAACAAAAGTACACTCCACAGTGTGGAAGGAGAACCAAGCATAGGGGTTCAAGAGACCCATTGCAAAATTTGTTTTGGGTTTAAATACTCTCTAGATATTTCCATTGGTAACTTGGTATACACCCTATGTAAATAAAGAAGATGAAATAAAGTTACAAATTCATTTACTTGGGGTATGCCCTATGTAAATGGGGAGGATATTTCCTGTCATAGCTAAAGTGTCTTCATTTGGTTTAGTTCTAGGCAGTTCTTAGGTTCCCTGTCTTCAGATCGTATTGGTTTGCCTCATTTCTTCCCTGAGAGATGTGATCCCCACAAATTTTTATGGAAGGTGGAAGGACAGATGGTATTTCTTCTGTAACTGCTTCACACTGGCTTGGGGCACAGTTCCTACCTATTGGGGATAACAGAACTCTCACCCTGTTCCATCTAGTGGTGGCAGGGTAGCTCCTTAATGGCCAGGGGTGGTGTCTTTACCTGGAAATGGTTGGAACCTTTGTTGCATAATCATCTGAAACTTGATGGTCTCTAAGAGAGAAGAAATAAGTTTGGTTAAAAGATTTAATGGAAAGTTTATGGAGTGAATACCTATGCTGTCAGTAATGTTTGTTATAGACATTTCTAGGAGAAAAACGAAACCTGTTCTGTGGTCTGTTCTAGGACCTATGTGTTTCCTTAAAGTCTTAACATGAGCAACTCCATTTTGGTTTGATTTGGTTTGTTGGGACCTATCACATGGGCTCAATCCAAAACAATGGTCTCCCATAATTTTGTTTAAAAACATTCCCCCCCACCTTTTTTGTCAGGTTCTCACTTATATAAGAGTTTGGCCAAAACTTAGGGCCTTAGTGCCACTCTCAGTTACCATTATTTTGGGTTTCTGGTCTCAGCACATCATTCATATGTTACAGTGTCCTCATGGTTGCACATTACTTTCAACTCATCATTCCAATTGAAGAGAGACCATTTGGCATTCTAGAGGTAGCTATATGCAAATATTTAAAACATTTGAGACAATACAGTGCACCAAGGAGACTATTATGACTATCAGGAGGATAATACCAACAGTTTGGAGTATGATCTTTACCCAGGGTTCTCATAAACTAAACTTTCTAAAATCAAATAGATCAAATAATGAGCTAGTCTACTCACTTAAGCAATACATTTGTTAATCTACCACAACTGAATATAATACCCGATGTTTTTTTCCATAGGCCATGAGTGCCATCAGCTGCACAGATACTTCTCCGTTCAGCCAATACTTTTTTTTTTTTTTGACAGAGTCTTGCTCTGTTACTCAGGATGGAGTGCAGTGGCATGTCTAGGCTCACTGCAACTTCCACCTCCTGAGTTCAAGCAATTCTCCGGCCTCAGCCTCCCAAGCAACTAGAATTACAGGTGCATGCCACTATGCCCAGGTAATTTTGCATTTTTAGTAGAGACAGAATTTCACCATGTTGACCTGGCTGGTCTTGAACTCCTGACCTCAGTGATCCACTCACCTCAGTCTCCCAAAGTGCTGGGATTATAGACATGAGCCGCTGCACCTGGCCTGTTCAGCCAATTCTATTATGACCTTCTAAGATAATTTAAGGTCTGCTGTGTAACTGTACCCATAACAGTAGAATTTGCTATAGAACCTATCATGAGGGATACATTCTTTAATCATTGCTTCATTGACTCCAAACCATGGAAAAAGGACCTAACAAATGATGCCTTTCTAGGAGAGTAAAGCCTCCTGGTAATGTTCTCTTTAACCCATGATGTGGGTTAAAAGAAGTTAACCAATATTCTGTCTCTGACTGATAAAGGGGAAATGTATGTATCAATAAAGTTTCTCACCTACATTGCACCTTAATCTTTTATCTATCAAAATATAAGTTTATCCATGTATAAGACTGGCTGCAAAATTTTTCACAAATAAAAATATAACCCATAAGTACAAATAACAGACCCCCTTTTCATTTCTATTGTATATAGAGGCCTAACCAAGAAAAAATATTTAAAGACAGGAGTCTCATGATTTTAGAATTTTTAACCTGTGATCTTGGGAAAAGCTGTTCACATCAAGAATGCTATCTTCTTCTGGGAAGAAATTTTCCTGGTTAGCTTTACCTTAAGGGTTCCAATAGGTGAACAGTTCCAAGAGTGTGAAGGGCCTTTCCCTAAAACCAAAAAAAATTCATGGTTTTATATATATGCATACACAAGCAAGACCCAGAGGAAGATACACAGCAAATGAATAAAAATTAGAAGCAAAAACAAATAAACAGAAAACAAAACCTAAATTTTCCTATTCAATCTACCCTGGAGGCTAGAGTGCTATCCAGAGCCTCCCAAAACCCACATAATTAATATTTTATTCCTGATACACAGTTCAATATCCTAAAATCCACCAATATTACTATACATTCTGTGCAATCAAGAAATTCACTGTAGGCACATGACGAATAAGTACTTTAAAGCCAGCACTATCCATGCAAAACAGTAAACATAGTGTCAAGCAATGCAAGCATATGTGTGATATTTAGCTCCACACTAAATCTGACTTCATGCTTAACTATATTAAAAATAATAATTGCCAAACTGCCAATGCATTTCATTACAATATTTCTTATTCAACTTTAATCAAGATTAAGAGCTTTAACTATGAAAATGTTAATTAGCCAAATGTCTCCAATTCTCTATCAGGTCATAAAGAATATTTTATTATGTAAACTTTTTTCACATCTTTCTCCCCTACTTATTCGTCCTCACTACATTGTTTCATAAACAACCTTTTCAAATCTGTAATTTGAACTAACTTTTAGATAACTTCGAAATTAGATGAGATTATTATTTTCCTCACTAATAACACAACCCTTTCTGGCACATTTTGTCTACAGAATTATGTGTTAACTAGAATTCTTATCCTTAGCAACCTAAAACTTTAGCAAAATCCTAAAAAGCAAGAAATCTTGAACCATCAGATATGGGCATTTGTAGATAAATATAATTCTACAATTTTTAGAGGCATATTTATCCATATCACAACCTTTTTTTAATTGGAAATGACCCAGATATTCAATGTGCATCAAAAATAATTTTAAGATTTTGATTTGCACAAAAAGTTTACCTAAAACATTTATTCCATTCACTGTACTCAATTCTTTAACTTTTTCATTGTTTTCTTGAGATGAAGTCTTACTTTGTCACTCAAGCTGGAGTGCAGTGGTGTGATCTCGGCTCACTGCAACATCTACCTCCCAGGTTCGAGCAATTCTCTTTCCTCAGCCTCCAGAGTAGCCAGGATTACAGGCACGCACCACTATGCCTGGCTAATTTTTGTCTTTTTAGTAGAGATGGGATTTCACCGCGTTGGTCAGGCTGGTCTCCATATGCTGACCTCAAGTAATCTTCCCACCTCAGCATCCCATAGTGCTGAGATTATAGGCATTAGCCACCACAATTGACCAATTCTTTCATTTTTAAGAGTTTATCTAGATTACTTCTGTAAACAGATATTACACATTATCATTTAAAGTTAGTTATTTCCTTATTTACCATGTTTTTAATAGCCACTGAATATCAGGTGTTCACCTAAACCTAAGTAAGACCCTCAAATTTAAATACGTGGGTATTTTTGTCAATAACTCAGAAAATTTAGCCAACATTAAATTACTCTCATTTGTCGTGAAAAAAATGCACACAAACTAAAATTATTTTGTTTTGTCCATATTCATCATTTCTATGCCAAACACTGACATCTCAAAATATCTAGCAAAGATAAACATAAAAGCCAGACAAATATATGCTGAGAATTCTGAAGGCATTTCTACTTTTATTTTACCAATAATTTTAAAGTCAGTTGGTTTAGTAAAGTTATACTTAAGTCACATGAACTAGAAAATTGCCTAGACTTGTTTACTTAATTTATGAGCCCTCTTTTACTTATGAAAATATGCACAGAGTTTGGAGGTATGACTGAAAGTTTACCAAGTGAAAATGTCTTCAGTTTTCTTTGGGGTAAATCACACTTTTAAGACGTTATGAGATATTGGCTGTTTGACAGAACATAGTTTAATAGTTTTAATTGAGAGAAATACAATGATAGATTTCATGTGCTTGCTTGGAGGACATAGAGTTATCAGTGGATTCCCTAGAAAATAAGGAAGCAGTAGTGAGTAAATAACTGTCAAGTTTCATTTTTGATTATGTTTACATTTACTCCAGGTTATTCAGTAATTCTGGAAATTTCTGGATAAAGAACTACTAATAACACATTTTGAACAATTGGACTAACTCTATTTCTTTCTCTGATACTGCTGGGTGTCTAAGAAATTCATCTTTGCATCTCCTTTTTTTTTTAATGCCCTGTTAGATTGAGCTTTCTTCCCCACCTCCCTACCCCCACCAACCTGGAAAGGAGAAAGATAGTGTGTCATGTGACAATTTAGAACTTTATTTGAGCCCTGTGCTCCTGGAAAGCAGGGACAGTTGAGAATCCCTCACTCCCAAACACCTTTTTGTGTTCTAAACAGCTAACCACAAAGGACCACCTTGCCATGGTATATTCTGAGAACTAACTGCCTCTGCCCTTCAGATAAGACTCACTGTGCACATTTTCTCACGGCAGGTGAATGGATAAACAAACTATGGTATACATACAATGGACTATTACTCAGAATTAAGAAGGAATAAAATTCTGATACATGCTACAACAAGGATAAGCCTCAAAAAAAATTAGGCTAAGTGAAGTTAAGTCTTACAAAAAAAGATAAATATTGTATGGTTCCACTTGTATAAAGTACCTAGGATAAGCTAATTCTTAGAGAAAAAGAAGAGAGGTTACCAGGGGCTGAAGGGGATAGAATGGGGAGTTCTTGTTTAATAGGTCCAGAGATTCTATTTGGGATGATGAACATGGATAGTGGTAATAGTTAGACAATATGAATGTCACTTAACTGTTTGCTTAATATTATTAAAATTGTAGATTTCATGTTATGTATGTTTTACCACAATAAAAAATTAAAAGTTTAATATGAAATTATTTATAAACATTTCCAGCAAAACAAACATTTAAAAAGCCTATATGGTAAATTATCATTCTTTTTTGCATCTAAATACTCAGTTCAAATTTAATGATACCAGGCTTATTTCATGATCAAAAATAATTTTTCTTTGAGATTCACAAAAGATCAAAAATGAGGTGACTACAGATAAAAATGTTGTGTCTCAATAGAGAACTAACCATAATCTATAGTACACCATTTGGGGTTATCAGATTCTAGTGTTGTTATTCTATCTTTGAGTTATTTGCACAGTTTTACAATTGAGGGTTACTAATGGATATGCAAACTCTGACTTGCCTGGTAAAGATATAATTGACTTCCTAAAACCTCCCTGTTAGCCCGCCCCCCAAAAATACTTTTGGTACCTAACAGTAGATTAGACTAGATTTTAGGTATTCCTTTTTTAAAGATGCCTAGGCTTTGGGACCGTAAAACAACTGACCTTTGCTACATCCTTTCAATAGATGATTCAACCGGTTTTACAGGAAAAATGCCAACAAAAGTCATTGAGAGACTATTTCATGAACTCTGGTAAAGCAGGCTTTAAATTACTTCTGAGTTGTTCAGTCACAAATTTAATTTGTCTCAAACAAAAGGGGAATTGAAAATGTTAAACTTTATCTGAGTCCTGTGCTCTGGGAAATCAACTCAAAACTTTTCTCAAACATTTTTTTTTCCATTGCCTTGTATATTTTGAGAACTTACTGAGGAAGAAGAATGTGGAGAATGAGGCAGAAGAATAGCGAGGGAATTAAAATTTGGATAAAGGGCGGAATGAGTGAAAGTATTGAGTAGAAGCCAGGTAAAGGGGCAGATAATCAAGAAGCAAGACAGGAGACAGAAATTAAATTATCCAAAACAAAAAGTAAGATGAAAAAGCAAGCAAGGACCCCATAGCCGGCAGGATCCGGACCAAACTAGTAAGGGGCAACTCTTCAGGAATAGGCATGCACATTAAAGAGAAGAAGTATCCTTAACATGAGCCTGTATGATAATCAGCTCATTAAAGTTAATGCATATGGATGGCATATCTTTCATGTAGTTAAAATTATGGGATAGAGGCAGCATAAAAGCGCACAGCGGCCAAAGTAACTAAGCAACACACCTATCAGTCAAAAAGGGAGACACTGGCTAGAGATTAAGCAGCCTTGGGAAGAGAATTAAAAAAACACATAAAAAGACACAAAGTACATCAAAGCAATGCTGATTACATTGCAGAGGTCAGTTCGCTCTCCTTCTCTGAGAGTGCAATACTGTGCTTAACAAACTTTGGCTGCTTGCTTTGCTATCTGCGTGTGTCTCGTTCAATTCTTTGGTCGGGACATCAAGAGCCTAGAACTGCACGGAGCCATCCGGTAACAACCACCTCCACCCTTTAAATAAGACTTGTCTACCCTTCCTCAAGACTCCTCTGTCTAACCATCTGTTTTTTTTTCTTTCAGAGACGGAGTCTCACTCTGTAGCCCAGAATGGAGTGCAGTGGTGAGATCTCAGCTCACTGCAACCTCCATCTCCCGGGTTCTAGCAATTCTCCTGCCTCAGCCTCCCAAGTAGCTGGGACTACAGGCACATGCAGCCACACCTGGCTTATATATATATATATACACACACATATATTTTTAGTAGAGATGGAGTTTCACCTTATTGCCCAGGCTGGTCTCAAACTCCTGAGATCAGGCAATCCACCTGCTTCGGCCTCCCTAAGTGGTAGGATTACAGGCGTGAGCCACCATGCCCAGCCTGTCTAACCATCTGTATAAAACTTCAGGCCTCTTTCTTTTTCTTAATTAATAAGTTCATTCTTTGTTAATAAACTTTATATGTGTGGCATATCACTCTAATAACAAAACCCAGAAAAGGACTTAATAAAATAAAACTACAGATCAATATCCCTAATAAACAAAGATGCAAAAATCTCAATAAAATACTAGCTAACCGAATCCAACAGTACAGCAAAAAAATAATTTACCATGATCATGTCAGTTTTAAAACAGGGATGCAGGGATAGTTTAACATAGACACAGCACATAAACAGAATTAAAAACAAAAATCATATGATTACTTCTATAGAAGCAGAAAAAGCATTAGACAAAAATTCATCATTTTTTATGATTAAAACCCTCAGCAAAATTGACATGGAATGGACATATCTTTCCTGTTTTTTTGTTATATTTTATTTTTCTTTCTTTCCCTTTTTTTTTTTTTTTTTTTTTTAAGACAATTTCACTCTTTTTTCCCGGGCTGGAGTGCAATGGCATGATCTTGGCTCACCACAACCTCTGCCTCCTGGGTTCAAGCGATTCTCCTGCCTCAGTCTCCCAAGTAGCTGGGATTACAGGCATGCACCACCATGCCCAGCTAATTTTGTATTTTTAGTAGAGATTGGATTTCTTCATGTTGGTTAGGCTGGTCTCAAACTCCTGACTTCAGGTGATCTGCCTGCCTTGGCCTCCCAAAGTGCTGGGATTGCAGGCATAAGCTACTGTGCCTGGCCAGAAGGGACATATCTTACAGTAATAAAAGCCATCTATGACAAAACCACAGACAACATTATACCAAATGAGGAAAAGTCAAAAGCATTCCCCCTGAGATCTGCAAGAAGACAAAGATGCCTACGTTCACCATTTCTATTCAACATAGTACTAGAAGTCCTGGCCAGAGCAATCGGACATGAGAAAGAAATAAAGGGCACCCAAATCAGTAAAGAGGAGGTCACCTGTCTCTGTTCACTCAATATATAATTCTATACCTAGAAAACCATAAAGACTCATCCAAAAAGTCCTAAATTTAATAAATAAATTCAGTAAAGTTTCAGGATACAAAATCAATGCATGCAAATCAGGAGCACCAACAGTGACCAAGCTGAGAAACAAATAAAAAAATCAACTCTTTTTATAGTAGTTACAATTAGGAATATACCTAACCAAGGAGGTAAAAAACCTCTACAACAAAAACTACAAAACACTGCTGAATGAAATAATAGACGACACAAACAAATGGAAAAACATCACATGCTCAGGGATATGTAGAATTAATTTTGTGAAAACAACCATATTGCCAAAAGCAATCTACAAATTAAATGCAATCTTGATCAAAATACCGTTATCATTCTTCACAGAACTAGAAAGAAATAGTCCTAAAATTCATGTAGAACCAAAAAAGATCCCATATATACAAAGCAAGACTAGGTTAAAAAAAAAATTCTGGAGGCATTAGATTACCTGACTTTATGCTATACCACAAGCTATAGTCAGCAAAACAACATGGTACTGGTATAAAAATAGGCACATAGACCAATGGAATAGAAAAGAGAACCCAGAAATAAAGCCAAATACTTACAACCAACTGATCTTTGACAAAGTAAACAAAAACATAAAGTGGGGGAAATGATACCCTATTAAACAAATGTTGCTGAGATAATTGGCAAGGCACATCTAGAAGAATTAAAATGGATTCTCATCTCTCACCTTATACAAAAGTCAATGCAAAATGGATCAAAGAAAGACCTGAAACCATACCAATTATATAACATCAAAAATCTGTTTTAGACATTGGCCTAGGCAAGAGTTAATGACCAAGAACCCAAAAGCAAATGCAGTACAAACAAAGATAAATAGATGGGACTCAATTAAGCTAAAAAGTTTTTGCGCAGCAAAAGAAATAATCAGCATAGTAAACAAATGACTCACAGAATGGGAGAAAATATTTGCAAACTATACATCTGACAAAGGACTAGTATCCTGTGTACAAGGAACTCAAAAAATCAGCAAGGGAAAAACTCAAAGCAACCCATCAAAAAGTACGCTAAGGACATGCATAGAAAGTTCTCAAAAGAAGATATACAAATGGCAAACAAACGTATGAAAAAATGCTCAACATCACTGTCAGGGAAACGCAAATCAAAAGCACAATGCGATACCACCTTACTCCTGCAAGAATGGACATAATCTAAAAATCAACAAATAATAGATGTTGACATGAATGTGGTGAAAATGGAACAGTTTTACACTTTTGGTGGGAAGGTAAACTAGTCCAACCACTACGGAAAACAATATGAAGATTCTTTAAAGAATTAAAAGTAGATCTCCCATTTGATCCGCCAATCTCACTATTGGGTATCTGCCCAGACAAAAAGAAATAATTATATGAAAAAGACAGTTGCACATGCATCCTTATAGCAGCATAATTCACAATTGCAAATACATGGAACCAGATGAAATGCCCGTCAATCAAGTGGATAAAGGAAATGTGGTATACATATATATATATTAGGAAATACTACTCAGCCATAAAAAATGAAATAATGGCATTCACAGCAATCTGCATGGAGTTGGAGACCATTATTCTAAGTGAAGTAATTCAGTAATGGAAAACCAAAAATTATATGTTCTCACCTATGTGTGGGAGCTAAGCTAAGAGGACTCAAAGGCACGTAAATAATACAATGGACTTTGGGCACTTGGGGAGGAGTGGTGGGGGTAGGGTGACAGATAAAATACTACACATTGGGTACAGTGTACACTGCCTGGGTGATAGGTGCACCAAAATCTCAGAAATCACCACTAAAGAAGTTATTCACGTAACCAAACACCACCTGTTCCTCCAAAACTATTGAAATAATAACTAGAAAAAAATGACTTCAGTGGAGGAAGTTACTGCAGTTGTGGTGAAAGTAGCAAGAGAACTAGAATTAGAACTGGAACCCGAAGATATGATTGAATTTCTGCAATCTCATGATCAAACTCTAGAAGATGAGGAATTGCTTCTTATATATGAGAAAAGAAGTGTTATTTGAATAGAATCTGTTCCTGGTGAAAATGCCAGGGAAATTGTTGAAATGAAAACAAAGTATTTATAATATTATATAAGCTTAATTGATAAAGTAGCAGAAGGGTTGGAGAAAATTAACTCCCAATTTTGAGAAAATTTCACTATGGGGACAACGCTATCAAACAGCATCACTTGCTACAGAGAAATCTTTTATGAAAGGAAGAGTCAATGTATGTGGCAAAATTCACTGTTATCTTAAGAAATTTTCACAGTGACTTCAATCCTTACAGTGACTCCGATCTTCAGCAGTCACCATCCTGATCACTCAGCAGCAGCCACCACCCTAATCACTCAGCAGCAGCCATTAACATCAAGGCAAGATTCTCCACCAACAAAAAGATTACACCTTGCTGAAGGCTCAGATAATCATTAGTATTTTTAACAATAAAATAATAATTTTGAATTAAAGTATTGTTTTTTAAGACATAATGCTATTGCAGACGTAATAAACTACAGAATAGTATAAACATAGTTTTTATATGCAGTGGGAAAAAAGTGTGTATGACTTACCTTATTGTGATATTCATTTTATTCTGGTGGTCTGGACATGTAATCACAATCTCTCTGAGGTATGCCTGTGTATGCCTGACCTAATGTTGAAGAAGATGAATTCCTCATGGCGCCTATAGCCATGGAGGAAGACAATCACTAAATCATGTAATTGAGATTGTCATGAGTATTCTAAAATAGTTAGTAGAGGGTGGTGTGAGGCATCTAACAAGCACAAGATAGTAAACCAGTACATGCAAACAGGAGCAGAAGGCATTCCAGGTTATATGTATGTATGGCATGGGTAAAGTTTCAGGAAGGCACTTGAAAGTATACGGATAAAAGCAATAAATAGCCACCAGGACAGTTAGGCTGGACCAACAAATGAATGGGGGTGGGAAACATAGCCTAAACTATAGGTTGAGGCTGGGTGGTAAAGGGCCTACAATAATAGGCTAAGAGTTTGGACTTTATCCTTCAAACAATGGGAAGATTTTGAAAGTTTTAAAGCAGGTGGTAGGGCATGGTCAGATTTGTATTTTATAGAGATTCCTCTAGTATAAGCTACACTAGGACAGGGGCCAAATTTGTTTTTGCTCACCAGTATAGTCATCTGTATCAACCAGAAGAGACTAGATTATGCTGTGGTAACCAACAACCCCCAAAGTCTCAGTGCTTCAAAACAAAGAAGTGTATCTCTTTCTCATGGTATATGTTCCTCATGGGTCAATACATTGGCTCTTCTTATCCCAGCCATTCAGGGATGCAGGATGATGAGGCTTATCATCATTTCAAAGGTTTCCTGCTGCCAGGCAAGACAAAAAGAAAAGAGAGTTCTGGAGTTCTTCAAAGTGGCAACTAAATGCTGTGTCTGAAAGTAAGAGTTAGGTCGGTAGGGGTGGGTCACCTCCACTTGAGCACCACAATGCTCAGGGGCCAGGAAGTATACTCCCATGTGTCCTGGAAAAGGGCAAAATTGAAAATATTTAGTGAAGTAAATGATTATTAAGCACTAATAAATATTTATTAATTGAGCAGTAGGCAAAAATAATGTAAAATAGCTAACATATATAAAAAGATGTTCAACATATTAATTATCAAGGAAATATAAACAATAACCATTAGGTATCATCTCACATTCTTTAGGATAACTATTATCAAGAAGACAAATGATAACTAGTATTGGTGAGTGTGTGGGAAAAAGAAAATCTATATGAACTGTTGGTATAAATGTAGATTAGTGTAGCCATCATGAAAAACAGTACAAAGGTTCCTAAAGAAGTGAAAAAATACAACTACCATATGACGCAGCAATCCTTCGTCTGATTATATTCCAAAAAAAATGAAATAATCACCTCACAAAGATTATCTGCACTTTCATTTTTATTGCAGCATTATTCACGATACCCAAGAAATGAAAACAATCTAAGCAACTCTCAATGGACAAATGAATAAACTGTGGGAGCTTATGAATATAAGAATATGTTATATATATATTGAAATGCTATTCAGTCTTTAAAAAGTACGACATGCTGATATTTGCCACAACATGAATGTACCTGGAGAATATTATGCTATGTGAAATTAATCAGATACAAAAATAAAATTATTGAATAATTTCACATATATGAGGAATCTGAAAAATAAATAAATATACTGGAGAGAGAATTAAATGTAAGTCACCATAGGTCTGAGGAGAAGATAGAGAAATGCAGATCAAATGATAGAAAGTGGCAGATATGTAGAATTCAAATGTCTAGAGATCTAATATGCAACATGAGAATTACTTAATAATGTTGTGTAATGTTCACAACTTTTGCTAAATAAGAAGACTTTAGTTGCCTTTACCACAAAAATATGGGTAACTATGTGAGTTAATGGACATGTTAATTTGTTTTACTATATTAACCTTTTTTACTATCTGTATGTATCTAATAACTTCATGTTGTATACTGTAAATATATGCAATAAAATTTTCTTAAAATAACTATAGCTACTATAATGGTTAATAAATACACAATTTAAGTGATTTAAATTGTGACATCAAGAACATCAAATGTAAGGGGGAAAAGTGTAGTTTTGATATGCTATCAGTGCTAAGTTGTTATCAGCTTAAAATAATCTAATATCACTGAAAATTTTTATATGTAAGCATCATCATACCAACAAATGAAAAAAAAAAGTAGATACATAAAAGATTCAGGGAAAAGTATTAAAGTATGCCACTCAAGCAAATCATCAAATATGAATGAAGACATCAAGAGAGAAAAGGACCAATGGAGCAAAGGATCTACAAAACAGCCAGAAAATAATCAACAAAATTGTGTTAGTAACACCTACCTACAATATTCACCTTATATGTAAATGAATTAAATTATCCAACCAGAAAACAGCCTATCTAAATAATTTTCAAAAACAAGACCAAACTATAATGCCCAGAAGAGACTTATTTCAGCTTTAAGGATATATCTAGACTAAAAGTAAGGGAATGGAAAAAGACATAACATGCAAATTGAAACTATCAGAGAACATGTATAGCTATACCTAGATAAAATAGATTTTAAATCAAAAAAGTTTTAAAAAATGGAGTGTAAACTATGAGAGATTTAGTTCATCAGAAAGATATAGTGATTATAAGTATATATTAAGTCAATGACTGAGTACCTAAATATATACAGTAAATATTAATAGATCTGAAGGGAGAAATAGATAGCAATAAAATAATTGTAAGAGATTTCAGTACTCCATTTTTAAAAAATGGACAGTTCATTGAGACAGAATATCAATAAGTAAGCATTAGTCTTAAATTATACTATATAATAAATGAACCTAACAGACATATACAGAACATTCTATCTAACAGTGGAGGAATACATATTCTTCACAAATGCATACAGAACATTATCCAGAATAAAGCACAGGTTAGGCCACAAAACAAGTCTTAAAAAATATAATAAAATAAAATAATATCAAGCATCTTTTCAGAATGCAATGTTATAAAACTAGAAATTAACAACAGGAAAAATTTTGGAAAATTCATGAATATGTAGAAATGAGACAGCATGCTTCTGAACAACCAATAGGTCAAAAAAATCAAAAGTGAAATTAAAAAATACTTTAGACAGAGAAAATAAAACATGACATATTGAAACTTAGGGAATAGAGCAAAGTTTATATCAATAAGTGTTTAAATATAAAAAGAAGAAATATCAATTGAACAACCTAACATTACAGCTAAAGACACTGGAAAATAACAAACTAAACCCAAATTAAGTAGAAGGAAGGAAATAAATAAAAGTAGGGAATAAATCAATAAATGGACTTGAGATTTAAAATAAATAAAACATCAACAAATTGAGTTGCTTTTTTCTGAAGAGAAATAAAATTGACAAATCATTATTTAAACTAAAAAATGATAAAAGACACTAGTAAATAAAATAAAACATGAAAGAAGAGACATTACAACTATGACACAGAAAAAGAAATGATTAAAAGATACTGCAATGAACAATTACACACCAACAAAATGGATAACGTAGATGAACAAATTCCTAAAAACATACAACCTATAAAGACTGAATTAAAAATAAATAGAAAATCTGAACAGAATAGAAACAAGTAGAAGACTGAATCTGCAATTAAAAATCTTCCATCAAAGAAATGTCCAGGACTTAATGGCTTCATGGTTTAATTCTACCAAACATTTAAAGAACTAATACCAAATTCATCTCAAACACTTCTTTAAAAAAGGAAGAGAAGGAAATACTTCCAAATTCATTTTATAAGGGCAGCATTATCCTGATAAATGAAGCCAGACATGACATTAAAGAATAAAAAGAAAGGCCAATATTCCCAATTAATTGTGAAGGTTTAGTTAAGGTAGTAGGAAGAGTTGTAAGAGAAATTATAAAAGAAGTTATAGAAAATAGTCACAGACCTTGTTGGAAGGCCAGAAGGTTTTGTAACTGACTCAGAATAGAATCATGGCTGAAGGCAGCCTAATCTTCTTTGAGCTAATAGCAGGAGTAAATAACAAAGGAATGTAATGGAGTTTATTTAACTAAATTGTTTATTCATGTGGTCTTAAGACTAACTTTTGACTATTTGCAGGTGCATGATTGCTTTCTACTTGGAAGGAAGGTGACCAGATTTATGACTCACAAATGGTGTTGGCTTTAGGCCTCCGGACTTGGCCATTAATCTTTACTCTGTAATGGTGTTGACTCAAAGCCTTTGTCATTTAATGTGTGCTGGAAAAAGGCCAGGAAAGCCAGCGAGTTGAGGCCAGCAGGCAATAACTTCTTCAGGTGAATGGCCTGGACACCCCAGCCTGCTCTTGTAGGTGAAGGGGAGGAAGGCAACAAACCACACTGCCACGTGTGTACCTATGCAACAATCTTGCATGTTCTTCACATGTACCCCCAAACCTAACATGCAATAAAAAAAAATCTGTGTCTGATCTAATTTATTCATTTGTTGCTTGATCAGGATAAAATACTAGCAAACCAATTCAGCAACCCATTAAAGGTTCATTCAGCATGATCAGATGGAATTTAGCCCTGAGATGCAAGGATGGTTGAACATACACAAATCAGTAAATGTGATAACTGTACTAACAGAACAAGGGATGAAAACCATATGATAATCTCAATAGATACAGAAAAATCATTGGAAAAAATTTAAGATCATTTCATGGCAAAAATTCTTATCCAATTAAGTATAGAAGAAATGTGCCTCAACACAATATAGGCCATAAAACAGAAGCTTGTGACTACTTAGTGGTAAAAAGTTTAAAGCTTTTCTGTAAGTTTGGGAACAAGATGTGAATACACATTCTCACTCCTATTCAAAATAGTACTGGAAGTCCTTCACAGAATAATCGGGCAAGATAAGAAAAAGGCATCCAACCCAGAAAGCAAGAAATACAATTATCTCTATTTGCAGTTGACATAATTTTATATTTGAAAAAAACCCTAAGTACTCCAGAAAAAAAAATTTTAGAACGAATCAGTGTATTCAGTAAGGTTGTAGGATACAAAGTCAGCACACGAAAATCAGTGGCGTTTTTATACACTAACAATAAACTATCTGAAGTAAAGAAAATAATTTCATTTATAACTTCATCAAAAAATGAAATATGTAGGAATAATTTTAACCAAGGAGGTAAATGATCTGTACACTAAATTAATTTATAAAGCATTGATAAAGAAACCAAAGAAGACATAAATAAATGGAAAGATGTCTTGTGTTCTTGAATTGTTAAGAATTAATATTGCTAAAAAGATTACACTATCCAAAGTGTATTTTGGCTATTTTCAACAGAAAGAGTAAAAACAATTCTAAAATTTGTACAGAACCACAAAAGACCATGAAAAGCTAAAGCGATTCTAAAAAATAAGAACAAAGCTGGAGTCATCACACTATCTGATCTCAAAATCGACTACAAGGTTATTGTAATAAAAAATATCATGTTACTGACAGAAAAAGAGACATATAAACCAATGGAACAGAATAGAGAGCCTAGAAATAAGTTCATACACTTGTGGTCAGGTTATCTTTGAAGACAAATGCCAACAACACACATTTGTGAAATGGCAGTCTCTTCAACGAATGGCGTTCATGACTCCAAAATTTAATACAAAGATACAGTAATAAAAACGAGGTATAAGAATATACATGTATTGGCATAAGAATATACATGTAGACTATTATAATAGAATTGTGGCTCCTGAAATAATCCCTTGTATTTATGGTAGTTTAAATTTTCACAAAAATACCAAGATAATTCAATAGGAAATGAAGAATCTTCTACATAAGGTCCTATGACAACTGGAACTCCACCCTCAAAAAAAATGTTGTTGAAACTTATACCATAATAAAAATAATTTAAAATAGATCACAGTCCTAAATGTTAGAGCAAAATCTATAAAACTCTTACAAGAAAATATTGGACTCAATCTTTGTGACTTTAGATTATCCAAAGTCTTTTTAGATATGTCTCCAATAACAAAAGTCTAAAAAAGAAAAACAAATATATTGGACACAACAAAATTAAAATATTTTGTGCATCTAGAAACTATTGTTGCAAAGCATATCATGCAGAAAATAAGACAATTTATAAAATCAGAAAATATTTGCAAATCATATATCTGTCATTGTACATGTATCTACAATATGTAAAATCTCATAACTCAATAATATGTGTTACCCAACTATTTAAAGGGCAAGAGGTCTGAATAAACATTTATTTGGAGAAGCTATATGAGGGGCTAACAAGCACATTAAAATATGCCCAACATCATTAGTCGCTAGAGAAACATAAATTTAAACAACATTTAAATGGCTATAATCATAAAGGGAAACAATTACATGTGTTTGCAGTGATATGAAGAAATTGCAACCCTTATACATTGCTTGTAAGAATGTAAAATGGTGCTATCAGTTTTGAAAACAGTCTAAATAGCTTCAAAGTTAAACATGAAGTTATCATATGGCCAATCCTGTGCTGGATATATGTCTAGACAAAAATGGAAACCAACGTTAATTTCAGCATCATTTATAGTGGTCAAATTGAATTTCAATCAAGTGATGATTGGTTAAGCACATTGTGGTATACACACATGATGAAATATTACTGAGTCCTGAAAAGCAATGAATTAATGGTAAGAGATACAACATGGATGAACCTCAAAAATTTCTAAGTGAAATAAGACAGTCATGAAAGGTGACTTATTACCTGATTCCATTTAGATAACATGTCCAGAATAGGAAAATCTATGGAGAAAAAAGATTAGTCATTGACTGGATCTAGCCAGCAGATGTTAAGGTAGGGTAATGAAGAAAAAAGAAGAACTGTTACTGAGTATATGATTCTTACTGTGATGATACACGTGTCCTAAAATTGATTATGGTGATGATTGCTCAATTCTTTGTTTCTAAACTCATTGAATTCTTTATTTAAGTAAATTATACGGTATGTAAACTATATCTTAGTAAAGTTGTTACAAATTAAGTATGTTTAGGTAAAATGGCACATCATATAAAAGGCACAATTCTGAGGTAACCTTTTATTGACATTACAAAGTGTCTAGAAATTTGAAATAATTTATTGCTCTGCCTAGAAAGTTACAGATTTCCCTTTTTCATGCAATGCTCTTATTGTTATTCACTTTCATTTAATGAGCACCTCAGATTACATATTTCATCATTAATCATACAGCAATGCTTAATAATTTATAATGTATGTATAAGCTTATTTTTCAAATGACAACACTAGTGTTGAGAGAAGTTAAATAATTTAACCCCCAGTCACACTTTCAGAAAATGGTAAAGCTGTAATTCAAATCCAGATATTTGAAATTCTAGGATATTTGAGTTTAAAATCTGAGAAATCTGGTATGTAACTTTTCTGGTTCACAAATGAAAAAAACTGAAGGCTTCAAGAAGTAAATTTGGCTAAAGATTGGCCAGGAATGGTGGCTCATGCCTGTAATTTCAGCACTTTGGGACCTGAGGCAGATGAATCACCTGAGGTCGGGAGTTCAAGACCAGCCTGGCCAACATGGTGAAACTCTGTCTTTACTAAAAATACAGAAAATTAGCTGGGTGTGATGGCACAGGCCTGTAATCCCAGATACGCCAGAGGCTGAGGCACAAAAATTGCTTGAACTCAGGAGACGGAGGTTGCAGTGAGCCAAGATCATGACACTGCACTCCAGTCAGTGGGGACAGACAAACTTTATCTAAAAGAAAAAATACAGATTCAACAAAAGATTACGAAGCTAATTTGTGGCAGAGATTGGTGAGAACCAAGGCCTGCTGACTCTGTGAGCTCTGTTAAATTTTTCCAAGTTTTTACACTATCTAAAATGTTACAGGGACTTGAATGCTCATTTCTCTCTCTCTCTCCCTCCCTCTCTCTCTCTCTCTCTCCCCCTCCCTCTCAAAAATTATATATATATATAATTGCACTTTAGGTTCTAGGATACATGTACAGAACATGCAGGATTATTGAATAGGTACATACATGACAATGTGGTTTACTGCCTCCATCACCCCGTCACCTGTATCTGACATTCTCCCCATGTTATCCCTCCCAAACATCCCTACCCCCTGCTGTCCCTCCCCTATTCCCCCCCAACAGACCCTGGTTTGTGATGCTCCCCTCCTTGTGTTCTCATTGTTCATCACCTACCTAGGAGTGAGAACATATGGTGTTTGATTTTCTGTTCTTGTGTCAATTTGCTGAGAATGATGGTTTCCAGGTTCATCCATGTCCCTACAAAGGACACAAACTCATCATTTGTTTTATGGCTGCATAGTATTCCATGGTGTATATGTGCCACATTTCCCTTGTCCAGTCTATCATCAATGGACATTTGGGTTGGTTCCAGGTCTTTGCTATGGTAAACAGTGCCACAATGAACATACTTGTGCATGTGTCTTTATAATAGAAAGATTTATAATCCTTTGGATATTCACCCAGTAATGGGATTGTTGGGTCAAATGGTATTTCTATTTCTAGGTCCTTGAGGAATTGCCACACTGTCTTCCACAATGGTTAAACTAATTTACACTCCCACCAACAGTGTAAAAATGTTCCTATTTCTCCACATCCTCTTCAGCACCTGTTGTCTCCAGATTTTTTAATGATCACCATTCTAACTGGCGTGAGATGGTATCTCAATGTGGTTTTGACTTGCAGTTCTCTAATGACCAGTGATGATGAACATTTTTTCATATGTTTGTTGACCTCATAAATGTCTTCTTTTGAAAAGTGTCTGTTCATGTCCTTCGACCACGTTTGAATGGTTTTTTTTTTTTTCTCCTTGTAAATCTGTTTTAGTTCTTTGTAGACTCTGGATATTAGCCCTTTGTCAGATGGCTAGATTGCAAATTTTTTTCCCATTCTGTTGGTTGCTGGTTCACTCTAATGATTGTTTCTTTTGATGTACAGAAGCTCTGGAGTCTAATTAGATCCTGTTTGTCTATTTTGCCTTTTGTTGCCAATGCTTTTGGTGTTTTAGTCATGAAGTCCTTCCCTATGCCTATGTCCTGAATGGTTTTGCCTAGGTTTTCTTCTAGGGTATTTGTAGTGTTAGGGCTTATGTTTAAGTCTTTAATCCAACTGGAGTTAATTTTCATGTAAGGTGTCAGGAAGGGGTCCAGTTTCTGCTTTCTGCACATGGCTAGCCAGTTTTACCAACATCATTTATTAAACAGGGAATCCTTTACCCCATTGCTTGTTTTTGTCAGGTCTGTCAAAGATCAGATGGTTGTAGATGTGTAGCACTGCCTCCAAGGCCTCTGTTCTGTTCCATTGGTGTATATCTCTGTTTTGTTACCAGTATCATGCTGTTTTGATTTCTGTAGCCTTGTAGTATAGTTTGAAGTTAGGTAGCGTGATGCCTCCAGCTTTGTTCTTTTTGCTTAGGATTGTCTTTGCTATGCAGGCTCTCTTTTGGTTCCATATGAAGTTTAAGGTGGATTTTTCCAGTTCTGTGAAGAGGGTCATAGGTAGCTTCATGGGGATAGTGTTGAATGTATAAATTACTTTGGGCAGTATGGCCATTTTCATGATACTGATTTTTCATAACCATGAGCATAGAATGTTTTTCCATCTCTTTGTTTCCTCTCTGATTTCCTCGAGCAGTGGTTTGTAGTTCTCCTTGAAGAGGTCCTTTACATCCTTTGTTAGTTGTATTCCTAGGTATTTAATTCTCTTTGTGGCAATCATGAATGGCAGTTAGTTCTTGATTTGGCTCTCTTTCAGTCTGTTATTGATGTATAGGAATGCTTGTGATTTCTGCACATTGATTTTGTGTCCTGAGACTTTGCTGAACTTGCTTGTCCATTTAAGGAGATTTTGGGCTGAAGTGGTGCAGTCTTCTAAATATACAATCATGTCGTCTGCAAATAGAAACAATTTGACTTCCTGCTTTCCTAATTGAATACCCTTTATTTGTTTTTCTTGCCTGATTGCTATGGCTAGAATTCCAGTACTATGTTGAACAGGAGTGGTGAGAGAGGGCATCCTTGTCTTGTTCCAGATTTCAAAGGGAATGCTTCCAGTTTCTGCCCATTCAGTATGATATTGGCTGTGGGTTTGTCGTAAATAGCTTTTATTATTTTGAGATACATTCCATCGATACCTAGTTTATTCAGAGTTTTTAGCATAAAGGGCTGTTGAATTTTGTTGAAGGCCTTCTCTGCATCTATTGAGATAATCATGTGGTTTTTGTCTTTGGTTCTGTTTATGTGATGGATTACATTTATGGACTTGCGTACGTTGAACCAGCCTTGCATCCCCAGGATGAAGCCTACTTGACCGTGATGGATAAGCTTTTTGATGTGCTGTTGCATTTGGTTTGCCAGTATTTTATTGAAGATTTTTGAGTCAATGTTCATCATGGATATTGGCCTGAAGTTTTCTTTTTTAGTTGAGTCTCTACCTGGTTTTGGTATCAGGATGATGTTGGTCTCTAGAACGAGTTAGGGAGGATTCCCTCTTTTTGTATTGTTTGGAACAGTTTCAGAAGGAATGGTACCAGCTCCTCTTTTTATGTCTGATAGAATTCGGCTGTGAACCCATCTGGACATGGGCTTTTTTTGGGTGGTAGGCTTTTAATTGTTGCCTCAACTTCAGCCCTTATTATTAGTCTATTCAGGGTTTCAACTTCTTCCTGGTTTAGGCTTGGGATGCTGAAGGTGTCCAGGAATTTATCAATTTCTTCCAGGTTTACTGGTTTATGTGCATAGAGCTGTTTGTAGTAATCTCTGATGGTAGTTTGTATTTCTGCGGAATCGGTGTTAATATCTCCTTTATCATTTTTTATTGCATCTGTTTGATTCTTCTCTCTTTTCTTTTTTATTAATCTGGCTAGCAGCCTGTCTATTTTGTTGATTTTTTCAAAAAAAATCTTCTGGATTTATTGAGTTTTTTGAAACATTTTTTGTGTCTTTATCTCCTTCAATTCTGCTCTGATCTTAGTTATTTCTTGCATTCTGCTAGCTTTTGAGTTTTTTTAATCTTGCTCCTCTAGCTCTTTCAATTTTGATGATAGGGTGTTTATTTTAGATCTTTCCTTGCTTATCATGTGGGCATATATTGCTATAAATTTCTCTAGACACTGCTTTAAATGTGTCCCAGAGATTCTGGTAGGTTGTGTCTTCATTCTCATTGGTTTCAAAGAACATCTTTATCTCTGCCTTCATTTCATTGTTTATCTAGTCAACATTCAAGAGCCAGTTGTTCAGTTTCAATGAAGTTGTGTGGTTCTGAGTTAGTTCCTTAATCCTGAGTTCCAATTTGATTGCACTGTGGTCTGAGAGACTGTTTGTTGTGATTTCCCTTCCTTTGTATTTGTTGAGGTGTGATTTACTTCCATATAATTGGAAGATGTGATGTGGTGCTGAAAAGAATGTATATTCTGTGGATTTGGGGTGTAGAATTCTGTAGATGTCTATTAGGTTTGCTTGGTCCAGATCTGAGTTCAAGTCCTGGATATCCTTGTTAATTTTCTGTCTAATTGATCTAATATTGACAGTGGAGTGTTAAAGTCTCCCACTATTATTGTGTGGGAGTCTAAGTCTCTTTGTAGGTTGATAAGAACTTGCTTTTTGGGTGTGTATATATTTAGGATCATTAGCTCTTCTTGTTGCATTGATCCTTTTACCATTATGTAACGCCCTTCTTTGTTTCTTTTGATCTTTGTTGGTTTAAAGTCTATTTTATCAGAGAATAGGATTGCAACTCCTGCTTTTTTTTTTTTGCTCTCCATTTGCTTGGTAAATCTTCCTCCATCCCTTTGTTTTTAGCCTATGTGTGTCCTTGCAATTGAGATGGGTTTCCTGGATACAGCACACTGGTGGGTTTTGACTTTTTATGCAATTTGCCCATCTGTGTCTTTTGATTGGGGCATTTAGTCCATTTACATTTAAGGTTAATATTGTTATGTATAAATTTGATCCTGCCATTTTGATGCTAGCTGGTTGTTTTGCCTGTTAGTTGATGCAGTTTCTTCATTGTGTTGATGCTGTTTAGCATTAGATATGTTTTTGGAGTGGCTGGTACTCTTTGTTCCTGTCTGTTTAGTGCTTCTTTCAGAAGCTTTTGTAAGGCAGGCCTGGTGGTAACAAAATCTCTCAGCAATTGCTTGTTCGTAAAGGATCTTATTTCTCCATCACTTATGAAGCTTAGTTTGGCTGGATATGAAATTCTAGGTTGAAAGTTCTTTTCTTTAAGGATGTTGAATATTGGCCCCCACTCTCTTCTGGCTTGTGGGGTTTCTGTTGAGTGATTCACTGTGAGTCTGATGGACTTCCCTTTGTGGGTAACCCGATCTTTCTCTCTGGCTGCCCTTAGCATTTTTTCCTTCATTTCAATCCTGGTGAATCTGATGATTATGTGCCTTGCAGTTGCTTTTCTTGGGGAATATCTTTGTGGTGTTCTCTATATTTCCTGTACTTGAATATTGGTCTGTCTTACTAGGTTGGGGATGTTCTGGATAATATCCTGAGGAGTGTTTTGCAGCTTGGATTCATTCTCTCCATCACATTCAAGTACACATATCAAATGTATATTAGGATTTTTCACATAATCCTATATTTCTTGGAGGCTTTGTTAATTTCTTTTCACTCTTTTTTCTCTAGTCTTGCCTTCTTGTTTTGAATGCTTATTTTTCTGGTCTTAGAGCAATGAGTTTTTTGAAGTCATGATTTGGTCAAATGATATGTATTGGAATGGAGATATGCACATTTTAGACTGATTGTCATGTGTTTTACTAAAGAAAAGATGACAGAGACCCTACTCTTGTGAAAGTTGTCATATATAAAGGAAGATGTGATGTGAGATAATGAGTGCTCAAAAAGTAGATAGATTAAAAACAGCATAAGTGAAACAAAAGTATTATGTAATCCTCAGAAGAGATACAAAAAGCTTCCTAGCAGAACCTCTATTTAATATGAAACCTTGAATGACGAATAGAATTTGAATTTACAGATACAGTAAATAGCATAATTTGCTTATTAATAATAAATATATAAAAACTCAAAATAATAATGTGCCCTAGCCTGTGCTCAGTGCTGAGAAAGACTGCAAGGAAACATAAAACCTAACCTTAAGGATCTTTCTTTCTGGCTTATGTAATAAGATACGCATATATGCTTTGTAAGTTAGAGACTACTTCTTGATTACAGTGTGTTTGGACCTAATATGTGTTTTGTTTTGCAGTACACATAATTAGAATATTAGTGTTTGATAAGATAATAATAATATAGTCTAGGAAGTGAGTGCAACAGAGGTGAAAAAAGGGAGTCTAGTGTATGGGCTGCGATCAGGAAGGAGAAAGGAATTATGCTAGATATGGATGATAGAGGAATACATGAACAAGTGGAGAGCGGGTGGAGACACAGGCTATCAGTTGAGGAATGCATCATATCAAGCATGAGTGAATGTACTTGAAGAATGGATAACTGGAAGATTATCCTGACCAAGGGAGGAAATGCTAATATTTCCATTAAAAAGTTTGAATTAATATGGGAGACAAATAACATTGCTTCTATAATGAGAGAGGATGAATTCTGTCACACCATAGAAGCTTTCCAAGGGAAGCATTTACACACCTAGATAAGTTCTGATTCAGTGTTTGATGTAGACCTACCATGTATATTTATTTCCCTAGTGGAAAAGATTTTTTTTTTAATGCAAGTGTTATCTTGTTTTATTATGTATATACATTGAAATAAAGTTTGCTCAAATGATAATAGCAATATAGGAGAACTAAAGGAATCTGCAACTCATAAACATATTTAATTTAGTATTTGTAGCTTAAAGATCAAATTATTACTTTCTTATACAACCTAAAGAGATAATTTTAAGGTTAGACATGCATCAATTTGCAAATTGAGTATTATTTTACTTTTGATTTCCATATCTTATTGCCTAGAATCTTTTGAAGATAATTATTGCTTTCAAGTTTTTAGGACAACACTGACTGCATTTGTCTTCTGGTAAGATGGTATACAGGTATTTCAGCTTTGGTCTGGGCTGTGTCCCCCTTTATGTGGATTTAGGGTATGAACAAAACTTATCTGAAAAAGAATTGGAGAAAATAGTCTTTATTACTATGTACAGTTTGCAAATTAGGGAGAAACAGTCTTCAGTGTTAAAGCAAAGGTATATTCTAGAGAACAAAGGCAGAGTTCAGGTTTTAAAGCAAAAGTTCCTGCCCAGGTTCCCAATTAGGTTTATGCAAAGAAATAATTCAAACTTGCTATTGTTGATTGGTTAACACAACTGAGTGTTGATTGGTTTATATATAGCTGAGTCTTGATTGGCCAAGGCAGGTGAGCTCCGATTGGTTGGTTCAGCTAAGCTCTGAAAGTTCCCAAATTAAAGAGGTGTTAGTTTTTAAGGAACTTATAGAAGTGTGTAACCTCTGGTCAGCAAATAGTCACTTTGATCTATTTCAAGTTTAGGCCCAGTTAGCCATTTAGGATCTATCTTGAATGAAGCTCTTTCAGGTTCACATTTGTTCACAAGGTACATCTGGCCGTTTGTTGTGAACTGGTGGGATTGACACAACTGAAATCAATTTTCACAGGATCTGAAGATATTATGTTAAGCAAATGAAGTTGCTAGGAATTAGGCATTAATAATAATATCTGGAGTTGCCAGAAAACCATCAATATTTAATGGGTCCAAGTGGTACCATGAGAAGAATTTATCCAAAGACAAAAAGAATTAGTGATAACATTTTTGTCCTAGTAACAAAGCTTTGGTTCTTTGTAGAAGAATGGTTTGTGTACCTATTATTGGATTCTAACTTTGGCTAAGCCCTCTGGGTATTATAGAAAGGTCTATGAACAAAACCTAGAAGCGAGATTTCATTTTTTAAATAAACACAAAAAAGCTACCTTTTGTAACCTGCTGTAGCATAAACAAGACATTTGGGGCACTTTGTCCCCTCAAATAACTGTGACTCAAAAGGGAGAGAGCCATTCTTCATCATCTCACCATACATTACTCTTTAACCTTGACACTATGCACACAGTATTTTATAGCCTACCAAGCCCTTGTTCTCATCTCATTTCATCTAGGATTTACAGCAGTCCTGTGAATCTGGCAAGGCAAGTATTGTTACATCATCTTACAGATGAAGAGTGTGTAAAACAATTAGAGAATGAAAAATGAGGTAGTTTTCATAAAGCTATACAGCTAGTCAGTACATAAGTAGATATTGGGATCCAGATCTGCTTGGTTCCTTGGCCAGAACTCTTTTTAGCTAGTCTGCCCATCAAGAGCCCCAAATGTACAACAAGCATTTTGTATCCATTGTGCTTTAAATTTATTTAATCAACACAAAGTTTCTGTTATATGCCAAGCATCAGATTTAGCAAGAGAAAGTTGTACTGCAGAAGCTACTAACACAACTGTTATAATAAAATGTGATTTCTACTCTAGTTTCCTTCTAAAACCCAGAATACAAGTATCTTTTACTTGCCTGCTGTGATAAGCACCATCCTAGAAGTAGCAATATGAATAAGTTCTTGTGTCAGCTATCTTAAGAGCTTATAGTTCAGTAAAAGATAAATTATACAGACCTAAATTGAAGTGTCTCAATTCAGGTCCATACACAACGGAATAGAGGTGTTTCAATTCAGGTCTATATGGAATTTTGGGGAGTACAAAAAAAAGAAAGGAATCCATTTTACTGAAAAGAAGGGATGGTTCAAATGACATTTACCTCATCATCTCACTGTACACTATTCTGTAGCCTTACCATAGGAAGACCATCAGAGAAAAAGATATTCTTCCAGAAGAGGACCAGAGGAGACTACAACTTCTGGTAGAGCACTCTAGAGTAATAGCTATAAATGCTGTTGCAGAAATAGGACCATCAGAATAATGACAAGAGCTGCCATGCTCAATAGTCAAAATCGAGAAATAATACCCCATTTTAATTATTATATATATTAATATACTTGATACCCACAGCAAACATAAGAAATATATAAATTTTCAAAACCTATAACTCTATAAAATCTACATTTTACAGTTGAGGCCATGAGGCATAAAGACTAAATAACCTGCCTGATGTCACACAGCTATTGGATAGTAAAGCTGAGCTGTCAATTTAACCTATCTCACTCCAGAGCCCTATTCCATAAACATTACATGATATTGTTTCTCAGTGTCAAATGAAATAACCTCAGAGACTCCCACATATGCCAACCAATATGCATTGGAACCTAGATATACACATTAAACTCATATGGTTTAGACATACACAGGAGGGTCTTCATAAGAAAATATGGTAAAGGAGCAACAAAACTTAAAGGTATTAATGTGCTATTGTTTGTACATACACTTTGTAAAGGCTAGGAAAATTCTCCTGACAATATCATCTAACCAATTGTTGCAGATCCATGATATAAGGTTTCTTTATTCCTCTCAAACCTCTATCGCAAAATGTTCATTTGTCAATTTTAAGCTTTTTCTTTTGTGAAAATGTAGATTTTCAGAGTTTCTAAGATATTATTTCACTCACCTTCCTCCTAATATTAACATCTCACATAACTATGGTACAAGTTTCAAAACAAAGAAATTATCATTGGTCAAAAATTCGTTTATTCAAACCTTTGGCATCAGTTATTTGCATCACTTTCCCATTCATAGATGTTTTCATTTTAGCAACTGCTCATGTGATACTATCTTGAGTGGCATCTTAGGGGTGTGCCATATTGAATGCATAGGGTTAAAAGCTGCAGCCTGACATCTCAGCCAAGTGGAAATTTTAATAATTCAGAAATTATAAAGTAAAAATGACTTGAGGCAGAAAAAAATTCATAAGATGTGGGGAAGAGTGATTAAATGTGATAAAGAGGAAGTAAAACTATCTCTATTCACAGATGACATGATCTTCTATGTAGAAAACCCTAAAGATTTCACACACACACACACACACACACACACACACACACAAACTGTTAGAAATAATAAATTCAGCAAAGTTGCAGAAAATAAAATTTACATGAAAAACTCAGTTGTGTTTCTCTACACTAAAAAGATCAATCTGAATCATAAATTTAAAAAAATCAATCCTAATTACAATAACATCAAAATAATAAAAACTTGAGAATAAACTTAGCCAAGGAGATAAAAGATATGTACATTGGAAACTATAAAAATTTGCTGAAAGAAATTGAAGATGGTACCAATAAAGGGAAAAACATACCCTATTCATGAACTGAAGACTGCATATTGTTAAATTGTCCATAATATACACAGAAACAATCAACAGATTCAACATAATTCCTATAAAAATTCCAATGGCAAATTTAGCAGAAATAGAAAAAAACATTCTAAAATTTATGTAGAACCTCAAAGGAACCTCAGTAGCCAAAACAATCTTGAGGAAGAATGAAAGTGCAGGCTTCACACTTCTTCACTTTAAAACATATTACAAATCTTCAATAATTAAAATACTATAGTAGTAAAATAAAGACAGACCAATGGAACAAAATGGGGAGTCCAGAAATAAACTCTCACACATATGGTTGAATGACTTTTGACAAGGGTGCCAAGATTATACAAAGAGGAAAAGAGTCCAACAAATGGTACTGTGAAAAGTGGATATTCACATGCAAAAAAATCAGTTCTTATGCCATATATAAAAGTTAACACAAAATGGATTAAGACTTATATACAAGACCTAAACTATAAAATTTTCAGAAGAAAACTTAGGGTAAAAGCTTAATGACGTGGAATGAGGAATGATTTCTTGAATATGACACCAAAAATATAAGCAACAAAAACAAACATGGACAAATGTGACTACATCAAGTAAAAAAATCTGTGCATCAAAGAAAGCAAGCAATAGATTGGAAAGGCAACTTACAGGATAGGAAAAAATATTTGCAAACCATCTGCCAGATAAGTGGTTAATATTCATGATATATAAAGAACTTCCACAGCTCAATAACAAAATAACCAAATTAAATAATACTCAAAGGATTTGAATGGACATTTTTCCATAGAAAATATACAAATGTTCAACAGGCACATGAAAAGATGTTTGGCATTACTAATCATTTAGGGAAATGCAAATCAAAATCACAATGAGATATCACCTCACATTTTTTAGTATGACCACTATCAAATAAACAGAAGATAACAAGTGTTAGAGATAATGTGGAGAAACGGAAACTTTAGTGAGCTTCTGGTGGGATTGTAAAATGTGTAGCTGCTATGGAAAACAGTATGGAAGTTCCTTAAAAAATTAAAAATACAACTATCATATAATTAAGCAATACCACTTCTGGGAATATAGGCAAAAAACTTACAACAAGATTTCAGAGAGATATATGCACACCTATATCTATTGCAGCATTATTAATTATAGCCTAGAGGTAGACACAATCTAAACACCCATTGATAGATAAATGAATAAAGTAAATGTGATATACACATGCAATTAAATTTATTCAGCTTCAAACGAGGAAATTGTGTCCTAAGCTAAAACATGAATGAAACTTGTGGACATTATGCTAAGGGGAATAAACCAATCACAAAAAGATAAAGATAAATACAGCATAATTCCTCTTATATAAAGTATCTAAAGTAGTCAAACTCATAGAAGCAAGGTAGAATGGTAGTTGCTGGGGGCTGAGTGGAGGGGAAAATGGGAAGATTTTGCCCAATGAGCGTCATCCAAGTTAAAAAAGTTCTAGAGATCTGTGGTATAACAATATGCATGTAGTTAATAACACTATACGGTACTTTTAAAAAAATTGTTGAGGGCAAATTTGTGTTATGTGTTCTTTCAACCACAATTTATCATGACTAAAATATGAATATAATTCATGAGGAGTGATAAGTTTATTAATTTTCTTTATTCACTGAACTATTATATTAATCATCCTTTTCACTTTAAATATATTTCTGTCTTCAAAATAATTTCCTCATTCTTCATTCTAGCATCATGGTCATATAGCCAAATTACTTTCATCTCACATACTATTCCCAGAGTCATGTTTGGGGAGGGGGTCAGTCAGATTACCAAAATATTATCAGAACACTTACCCTTTATTGTCCATCTTGCTATATGTTACCAACAACAGAATATTAGAAAGTTGTAGGTCTAAGATCATAGGCACTTGGAATTTTGTCAGCATAAACAAAACAGATTTCTGTACAGAGCTTATATGTATCTCATCACCACCCCATGCCATAACAAGTACAAGCTGTTTTATATCAGGTCTTTCAGCCACTATTCACCTTCTACCCTACATTCCCTGAATAATCCCTCTCTGTCTATTCCTTTAAATTACTACACTTATTTACTCAGCTCCAAATCCATATCTGCTAGACCTCTAAAGTCTCTTCAGTTCTAAATCCCTAGGAATTTGATAAAGCTGTCCATTACTTCAGCCTATGTTGTAATCCGTTCTTTCAACTCTGCAGTATTTACTGTCTGTGCTATTCACTTTGGCATCAAATCATTCATTGTCAGGTATCCCTACTTAGCTATTTCATGTCTATCTGTTTGGCTTTATCAACTAGATTTTAAGGGACAGGGACTAGGATGGAAACATTGTCTCTTCTCCATCACCTGACAAAATAGAGTTACTGTAACATAGCCAAACTAAGAATTAGAGGAAATTGTGAAAAAGGGAAAATAAATTGGACACTCCTTCATACTTAAGGTACTTCCCTGATAGGCAGACCCAGATGAGTTTATGTTTTAGAATTTTGGCCTCAAATCAGGGAATACACCTTCTCCTTGCCAGGCTCCATGTTACTCACAGGATTCTTCATAAGGCAGTAAGTGAGAGGTTCAGAGCTCCAATACATAGAAATAAATCATGAATCTTTCCTGATATCTATAGTGCTCTTCCCTTTAAAGACTGTAAGTGGCCTTATTTAGGTAGCAAGGACACATTTCATCAAATCATTCTGTCCATGAGGATAACATACCCTGGCCAGCATGGGGTGAATGGTGATAGGCACAACTATCACATAGAAAGGGATATGGGAAGTGTAAAAAGTGAGGGACAGGGAAAAAACACAGGCGTCCATTAAAATGCATCTTACAGTGGGAGACCCAAAGGATGTAGGGCATCGAGAAATAAATGTTTGTTTCTGGAATTTGAAAAGTGAGTCACTAATAGAAGGTAGCATAGACAAGCTTATTTCCTTCCCAGTTTTACTCAGAAATAGTTAGAAGTTTCTCATGATCAAAAGTCCTCTTAAAGATTAGAAATAAAATGTGAGAGTCAGTAGCGCTGTGTAGGGGAGTTGACAGATAGTTAAAACACTGAGACAAGCCTGCCCTCGGAGTGGCGTCTCTCTGTAGTCCCTACCCGGTGCCTGGCTTTATGAAGCAGGAGGAGGAGGAGACATAATGCGAGAGGTCACATCCATCCCAGACACCTTTAGGCCAGGAGAAAAGATGCAGGGAGAAGGAATGGAATCAGAAGGAAGAAAACTCATTCCAGAAACACTGGCAATACAAACTTTCTACTTTCAGGTTTTTTGGCATTCCAGACCAATACTATCATCTCTGGATGGAAAAAATAATATGTGTTTCTCCACTGGAGCCCAAGTTGGTGGCAGGCTGTTGTGGGGTCAAGAAGCCTAAATTATCTGGAAGTGGATTGCAAAGCCATAGAAACCAGTACACAAGTGTCTCGGCTCTAGTTGAGGACCTCTTCAAAACTATCAACATGTGGACAGCAACAGTGGACAGGAGAACATATCCGACTTAACTCTGGGACCTGGAAACTCTCCGTTTACAAGAATGAATCCCACATGAGGAGTGCTGAGCCCTCTCCCCTGGTCTAATGGAACCCCCAACACCACTGAGAATCTGATAGTGGCTGCGGAGATTTGCTGCTACTGCTTTGACTTACTCTCCTGCCACCTCTAGGGCTTCCCACAGCCACAACTTCCTAGATGCATCAGTGACTTCTCTCTGCTTCTATAGGGTGGGACAAGTGGTGTCTTGGCTGCATTGGGACCTTTTCAGCCATGAATCTTCAGTCAGGGCTCAGGGAATACACCTTAACCAGTGCACTTAAAGACAGCCAATTCATGCTCCCGGCGCCCCCACCTTCATGAGCCAAAAGGAGCTTCCTAAATTTTTCTGATCTCTTCCTCCTTACTAACTTTGAGGATGCCAGAGATGACTTGGACTGGGTGGTAGTGGTTCATAGGATTCTAATTGAATTCATTAATGAAAAAGGTGTCAACTATACAGCCACATATTTACCTGATGTTGCTAAGGAACAAGACAAAGATCAGATCCAGACAGTAACCTTCTTGCTCAGAAAAGGTGGCTTTAATTCTCAAATTACCAGTGAATTCAGAAAAATGATCAAACTAACCAGGTAATAAAATGAGAAGGTGAAAATAAGTTACATAGAGTATATTGCTTCTTAACAACCATTTCCAGAATGACATTATTCATGACCCCCTCTTCTACAATCATTACTCCAGAGACTTGACTGAATGACCAGTCCCACAGCCCTGTGGCCACCAATGGCTGATATTATTGGAGCAGATGCCTCCTCTTCCTGGGTCCAGTTACTTCTATTACTGCACAATTTTATGATGATAGCATCCCTTGCCAAATCTTCCTCCCACTGACTGAAAGTGGTAGGGTTATAGTAACCAAACAGAAATTGAGAGGCCCAAGCCTTATCTTAACCTTCCCTCAGTATGGGGTTCTGTTGAATTGGGTCTCTTCCATGACCGGTTACAATGTGTGGATTCAGAAAACTCTTGTCTGATATTTGCTACATGTGTGTTGGCCACACTCTAGAAGCTGGAATTAATGATCTGTGAAAGTTTAACGTAAGGATACCCCTAAAATCAAGTAGGTATACTCCCGTGGCAGTCTAGGCTATGGAGACCAACAACGAACATTTTTAGGTTGTTTTATTTTAGTTTAAAAAAAATTTTTAGAGTGTAGGCCATCTCCTCATGAGTCACACTTTTTATTAAAGTATAATTGAAAAATAATAAATTCTATATATTTATGTTGTACAATGTGATGCATTGATATATGCATACATTGTAAAATGGTGGTCAAGTTTATTAACATATTCATTATCTCACATACTTATTTTTGTCATGAAGATACTATAGAGCTACTCTTTTAGCAATTTTCAGGTAGATAATAAATTATTTTAAACTATAGTTACCATGCTGTAGCATAGATCTCTCAGACTTATTCTTCCTCTCTAACTGAACCTCCATAACCACTGAGCAACCTCTTTTCAACCTTCTTAGCCCTTGGCAACCATCCTTCTACTGTCACCTTCTATGAGTTTGACAAGTCATTCTCTTTTTTTTTTTTAATTGTACTTCAGATTCTGGGGTACATGTGCAGATCATGCAAGATTGTTGCATAGGTACATTCATGGCAAGGTGGTTTGTTGCCACCATCCCCCATCAGCTATACCTGACATTTCTCCCCATGTTAGCCCTCCCCCACCCTCCCTCCCACTATCCCTCCTGTAGCTCCCCCCGCAACAGACCCCAGTGTGTGATTCTCCCCTCTTTGTGTCCAAGTGTTTTCATTGTTCAACACCTGCCTATGAGTGAGAACATGCAGTGTTTGATTTTCTGTTCTTGTGTCAGTTTGCTGAGAATGATGGTTTCCATGTTCATCCATGTTCCTACAAAGGACACAAACTCACTGTTTTTTTATGGCTGCATAGTATTCCATGGTGTATATGTGCCACATTTTTCTTGTTCAGTCTATCATTGATGGGCATTTGGGTTGGTTCCAGGTCTTTGCTATTGTAAACAGTGCCATGATAAACATGCGTGTGCATGTGTCTTTATAGTAGAATGATTTATAGTCCTTTGGGTATATACCCCATAATGGGATTGCTGGGTCAAATGGAATTTCAATTTCTAGATCCTTGAGAAATCACCACACTGTCTTCCACAATGGTTGAACTAATTTACACTCCCACCAACAGTGTAAAAGTGATCCTATTTCTCCACATCCTCTTCAGCACCTGTTGGCTCCAGATTTTTTAATGATCACCGTTCTAACTGGCGTGAGATGGTATCTCAATGTGGTTTTGATTTGCATTTCTCTAATGACCAGTGATGATGAGCATTTTTTCATAGGTTTGTTGGCTTCATATATGTCTTCTTTTGAAAAGTGTCTGTTCATAAACTTCGACCACTTTTGGATGGGTTTGTCTGTTTTTTTCTTGTAAATCTGTTTCAGTTCTTTGTAGATTCTGGATATTAGTCCTTTGTCAGATGGGTAGATTGCAAATTTTTTCCCATTCTGTTGGTCGCCAGTTCACTCTAATGATTGTTTCTTTTGCTGTACAGAAGCTCTGAAGTTTAATTAGATCCCATTTGTCTATTTTGGCTTTTGTTGCCATTGCTTTTGGTATTTTAGTCATGATGTCCTTGCCTATGCCTATGTCCTGAATGGTTTTGCCTAGGTTTTCTTCTAGGATTTTTATAGTGTTAGGTCTTATGTTTAAGTCCTTAATCTATCTGGAGTTAATTTTCGTGTAAGGTGTCAGGAAGGGGTCCAGATTCTGCTTTCTGCACATGGCTATCCAATTTTCCCAACACCATTTATTAAACAGGAGATCCTTTCCCCATTGCTTGTTTTTGTCAGGTTTGTCAAAGATCAGATGGTTGTAGAAATGTGCTGTTGCTCCAGAGGCCTCTGTTCTGTTCCATTGGTCTATGTCTCTGTTTTGATACCAGTACCATGCTGTTTGATTACTGTTGCCTTGTAGTATAGCTTGAAGTCCAGCAGCGTGATGCCACCAGCTTTGTTCTTTTGGCTTAGGATCGTCTTGGGTATGTGGGCTCTTTTTTGCTTCCATATGAAGTTTAAAGTGGTTTTTTCCAGTTCTGTGAAGAAGGTCATTGGTAGCTTGATGGGAATAGCATTGAATCTGTAAATTACTTT